>JBBPBX010003172.1:73696-84436 GCA_038048925.1 Garcialebias charrua | reverse complement strand
GGATGTTTTGGGTATGTTAATTAGGTGAAAAGTTTTGCGTTAACACTAGGGATGGGGCAGATCCGATCCAGTATCGGTATCGGTATCCGATACCAGCATTATTTAAGTATCGGGTATCGGATCAAACCTACCGATACTTTTCCGATCCAGCTTCAAAGAGCACTTGTGTTCAATCACAATCTGTGACTGCCCTTTTTAACATTGTGTGAGATAAACCCAATGAAGACACTCTTAAGCCTTACAATAAGGGGGTTCCCTATTGTAAGGCTTAAGAGTGTCTTCATTGGGTTTATCTCACACAATGTTAAAATGAATAGTTTGGGTGCAAAAGTTTCATTATACAGAGTCAAATACCTGAACAGTATCGGATCGGGAAAGTATCGGTATCGGTCGACACTGAATTAATAAGTATCGGATCGGAAGTGAGAAATGTGGATCGGTGCATCCCTAGTTAACACTGTCGAATTCTGTGGATACGACTCTCTCCCCCTCCACCCCCCCATCCTCATGATTTCACTGTAGTTACCATGCTGGGCCTTTAGATGGCGCTGTGATTTTTGGAACCTTCACTACTGCGCATGCGCTGCCTGAGGTAAACAGCAGCCGAGAGCCTGCCTCGTCTGTTTTCCTCTCTGGCTAAAATCAGCTAACTACAAGTTGTTGTCAACAAGTTAACAACAAGTTAAAGCTGGAATTTGGATAAGAGTCAACAGATTTGAGTCAGTGGGACCCGCTTCATCTAACAAGCTGCACACCAGACGCTGAGACTGTGGACCAGAACCGCTGAGTGGACTGTGGACCAGAACCGGACTTTACTCCGTGATAAACAGCTGACTTACAGCAGGTAAATCAACGTTCTTAATATAATGTTTGCTTGTGTTTACTTTGATCACACAACAACTGAGTTTTTATTTATTTATTTATTTCTGCCAGGTGGAGAAGCTGTCGTTGACAGGCAGACGGTTCGGCGGTTCTGATGGGTCCAGATGAACACACAGCAAGAGTCCAGTTCATTAACGCAGTTCGGTTCACGTGTTTTAATAGTGTGTTCAGTTTAATTCTCAGTGTTTGTGTTTAAACTTTGGTGCTGAATAAATAAATAAATAAATAAAAAATAAACCTGGTGTCTTCATTTTCACAGCACGTTACGCACTGTTTAAAAAATGTAACGAGTCCAGATAGATACTGTAGTTCAGATAAATTTACATCTCCCACGCCAACATAAATACTGTTTATTATTGTTAAACTGTTATATTTTGCAACGTGACACGTGAAATGTCAGACTGTCCACGCATGCGGGCTGCGCGCATGTGTTCAAACAAAAGCTCCACGGGAGATGTTTACATTATCAGCGGGGGGTCAGCGAAAAACTTCCACCTTGAGAGCAGGGTCAGAAAAGTATCGGAGTCAAAGAGGGGGGCCAGCAGCGTCGTGTAGGCGATAAGCAAAGTCGCAAAGAGAAAGTAGCGGTTACACTCAAAATACGCGCCGTGTAAACTGGCCCTTAGACATGATCTGTTTCTGAAAAAGAAACCCAGTTTTACTTTCAGTTTCTTTACTAGGTTATATGTAATGTAATTACATAATGTAATTGTATATGTAATATAAAGAGTATCAATCCAAGTACTGAACTGTGAGAATCTCCATGATCAACTCTGATATATAAAGATACATAATAACCTGAACAAACTGGAAATAGATCAGATAAATATGCACTGTTCCTGTAATCCCAATATCACATTCAAGTCTCTGTACTACTATATATTGTGATCAACTGTATCAATGCAGAACTGAAATCTAACAGGCAATGGAATGTCCATTGTCAGAGGCCATGAGAATATCGTTAGTAACTTTCACAAATGCTGTTTCTGTGCTATGATGAGCCCTAAACCCTGACTGAAACTCTTCAAACACTTCTTTATAAACTTATTTCTGTTCAGATGTTCACACCATTGATTTGCAGCTATTCTTTATTAATGAATGGGAGATTGGCTATAGGTCTATAATTGGCCAGAACCTCTGAATCAGTATTAGGTTTCTTAAGTAAACGTTTAATTACAGTGACCCTAAAGCTTTGTGGTGCATAACAATTTATCAATGACTAATTAAGCCAATCTAAAGTAGGATTATTAATCACAGGAAACACCGTTTTGAAGTTATTATTTTTGACATTTTAGAGAGCTCAATAGGACTGATAGTCCAAACGTAAATCACATTCACGTGACATTTCTAAATTTGTTTCACCTGACATGGGGTAGTATTAGGATGAATGGTGTGAATTTTTTTCCTAATTGAAATATTTGAATTCATAAAGAATTTCATGAAGTCGTCACTACTAACCCCGGAATTACACCACATGCGTTACGGCTCCGCCCCGCTCCGGTCCGACCTCCGCAGCAAATACGCACCCATTATAATCAATGACAGAATTTACACTGGCTCCGCACGGCGGCGGCGAGCTGCGGAGAGCGGACGGCAGTCCGTCAAAATTAGAAAATTTTCTATTTCTGCCGGATGACGGAGCTGTGCCGGAGTCAACTTTTGAAGATTACGTCGCACCAACAGGAAAAGGAACGAGCACAACTTCCGTATTTACAAAATAAAATCACCACGGGCGGACTAATCCTAGCTCTATACGGATTTATTTGTACAAAAATGCTGTCAAACTATCATTTATGACTATTCTATGACTAAACTATTATATTTATGACTATGACTACACCTAATAACGCAATACAAAAATAAATAAATAAAAAAGTATTTTATTCTGAAATGTAAACATCACTTCCTGTTGCTCAAACCATGTAGCTCATTTACGAGAGAAGATCAAGGCAGCAGTCTCTCTACAGTTGTTCTCCTTCTTTCCACCGAATGAATTGTTTTGTTCTGACTTACTTATTTATCACTTGATTTATCGCGCGATCTCGCACGTGTCTTGGAGCGGCGCATCCAGGCGGACCTGAGCGGAGCGGAGGCAGTGGGATTGGACTCGCTCAGCTGCGACCTGCGGACCGGAGCGGGGCGGAGCCGCGTGCAGTGTAAAGCCGGGGTTAGAGTTACAATATAGGGGTGCATGGCTCAACAAAGATGGGACTTTTCATTGTTTAGCTGCAGTTCTAAACAAAATTCTGTCCCGGTCTTATATAATATTTATTTGAATTGAAAGTTTTAGTTGAATCCAATAGTCAGAACTTGTTTAAACTATAATTTTAGATTATATAATGTATGTAACACACACACACCTTCAAAAAGGGGGACCGTAGGGTGTGTTCCAACTATAGGGGGATCACACTCTTAAGCCTCCCTGGTAAGGTCTATTCAGGGGTTCTGGAGAGGAGGGTCCGTCGGATAGTCGAACCTCGGATTCAGGAGGAGCAGTGTGGTTTTCGTCCTGGTCGTGGAACACTGGACCAGCTCTACACCCTCAGCAGGGTCCTGGAGGGTGCGTGGGAGTTTGCCCAACCAGTTTACATGTGTTTTGTGGACTTGGAGAAGGCATTCGACCGCGTCCCTCGGGGGGTTCTGTGGGGGGTACTCCGGGAGTATGGGGTACCAGGCCCTTTGATAAGGGCTGTTAGGTCCCTGTACGACCGGTGTCAGAGCTTGGTCCGCATTGCCGGCAGTAAGTCAGGCTCGTTTCCGGTGAGAGTTGGACTCCGCCAAGGTTGCCCTTTGTCACCGATTCTGTTCATAACTTTTATGGACAGAATTTCTAGGCGCAGCCAAGGTGTTGAGAGGATCCGTTTTGGTGACCTTAGAATCGCTTCTCTGTTTTTTGCAGATGATGTGGTCCTACTGGCTTCATCAGTTCGTGATTTACAACTTTCACTGGAGCGGTTTGCAGCCGAGTGTGATGCGGCCGGGATGAGGATCAGTTCCTCCAAGTCCGAGGCCATGGTCTTGAGCCGGAAAAGGGTAGCATGCCCTCTCCGGGTCGGGGAGGAGGTCCTGCCCCAAGTGGAGGAGTTTAAGTATCTCGGGATCTTGTTCACGAATGAGGGAAAACTGGAGCGTGAGATCGATAGGCGGATAGGTGCAGCATCCGCAGTGAAGCGGGCGCTGTACCGGTCTGTCGTGGTGAAGAGAGAGCTGAGTCAAAAGGCAAAGCTCTCAATTTACCGATCGATCTACGTTCCCACCCTCATCTATGGTCATGAGCTTTGGGTTATGACCGAAAGAACAAGATCTCGGATACAAGCGGCTGAAATGAGTTTTCTCCGCAGGGTGGCTGGACTCTCCCTTAGAGATAGGGTGAGAAGCTCAGTCATCCGGGAGGGACTCGGAGTAGAGCCGCTGCTTCTCCACATCGAGAGGAGCCAGTTGAGGTGGCTCGGGCATCTGGTTAGGATGCCTCCTGGACGCCTCCCTGGTGAGGTGTTCCGGGCATGTCCCACCGGGAGGAGACCCAGAGGAAGACCCAGGACGCGCTGGAGGGACTATGTTTCTCGGCTGGCCTGGGAACGCCTTGGGATTCCCCCGGAGGAGCTGCTCCAAGTGGCTGGGGAGAGGGAAGTCTGGGCCTCCCTACTTAGGCTGCTACCCCCGCGACCCGACCCCGGATAAGCGGAAGAAGATGGATGGATGGATGGATGGATGTAACACACACACACACAAAACACACACACACACATTATATTAAGAAATAGTGATAAAAATAATTGTTTATGTTGATCATTTTACATTTCTTCAGGTATTACAGAGAGGGGTTTCACTGTAAGAAATGTGACAAGTCCTGTGAGGTGTGTACAGGACCAGGGCCGGAGTTCTGCAGAGCCTGTCCTCCTCCTCTTCTTGAGCTACAAGGCACCAAGTTGTGTGTTGAGCGCTGCCCACACCACTTCTATCAGGTTGATGAAATGTGCAAACAGTGCCATACCAGCTGTCAGACATGCACAGGTACACATGTAGGAATATCTCAGTACCATCTTCTTTGTTCATCTTCTAGTTAATATTAGGCTTTATTGCTCAAGTGTTAATTGTCATTGAATTTGGAGTTTTGAAAATGCTGGCAGATCATGTGTATTCATCTGTGTTTACAGACTCTTCACCTCAAGGGTGTGTGACGTGCGACCGTGGCAGCACGCTGAAGGACAACATCTGCTATCCACGATGTGAGGAGGGGCGATACTTTTCTCAAGAGGTGTGCTTTGATTCATCCGTGGATATGAACCTTTTGAAATATTCAGCTTTTTTCAAAAATGCCACTAGAATTTAGATGAGATAAGAATTTATGTACTGTACATGAGATAATCATATTCACTTTGTCAATGACACGTTTTTTAGAAAATTGGCCAGTTTCTCTTTGTAATATTTTGCATGACTTTAGAACATTCTAAAGCACTTTTTGAAGCACCGCTGTTCCAAACAGTTTTTTTTTATATCATAAATTTTCTAATAGATTCTTTAGAAGAGACACTTTTTTCTTAATGACTTTCATGCAGTGGTGAACCTTGACTACAAGTACTGGGCCTTCTGCTTGGATAATATGACTACAACTTACCAATCAATGACTTTAAAGTCATTTCAAAGTTGTCTAAAAAAAGTTAAGTCTGGTCCTCTAGACATTCAAAAACAGAACAAATCGAAACAAACAAAAAAAAATGTAGAAACGTTTCGTCTTTCATCCGAAAGACTTTTTCAGTCTGAGGTGCTGTGTTCAGTTCAGTCAGAAATACCTTCTCATAGTGGATCAACCAGTTTGCTGATGACAGTCAAAACATTTCTAAATTTTTGTTTTGTTTTGTTTTTTGAATTTCCAGAGGACCAGACTTAACTTTTTTATATTTTTCTACATGGATTATTGAGCATGCATCAGGATATTTCAAAGTTGTGTTCTGATTTTGTCACTTTACATTCAGTTTCACAACTCTGATGCTCAGCAAATAGGAACTGCTTTCCCCCTTTTATAGATGATATACACAACATCTGTCTTATGGTGTCTTTTTATTTTACAGTGACTAACAACAACCTAAACATAAATGCCAACTTCACACTAAACAGAACAACAAACAGGGACAATCCACCTGCACATAATTCAAAGAAGTATGCACATTTCTGTCCCAGTACTGCCCAGCATCCTCTGCAGCTAATTTAAAACAAATAAATTGCACTCAGTCTTTATGGTGCATTCAAGTACAACGTGTAATTTAAATAATTCACACTAAAACTTAAAATTAACCCAGCACCTGCAGCATGCCATGTAGAAATACCAGAATGCAACTGTAATATTGAAAAATAATTGTAAACCTAAATAGGACATTTAAACTTAAATTTTTAGACTACAATTTCATTGTGAATTATCAAATTTACCGGTTGTAATTGAATGCATCAAAAAAAATCTTCACACAGTCAACAAATGATATATTTATATACAGTAAGTGCATGTTTTTTTTTTAACTCCTCATGTCGTGCTGCTTTCTCAGAAACACATTAACACTAACATAAGTTCAGTATGTGATCTCCTGACCTTCCTGACCCAGATTCTGTAGCATTTCTCCTCCAGCTGATGATCCACTCTGATGTCCCAAAATATTTAATGTGCTGCTGAGCTCACTCCACCAGACTAACAAATTTAACTTTGATAATTTAGCTTGATAATTTGTTAGTATTGAAATAAAACAGGCAGCTCCAACAACACAATGTATTCATGTTCAGCTATAACAGATTCAAATTAATATTACATTTAGGGATGATAAAGGTCCATTTTAAAACATCTTTCACTACATTTTAAATTCAGTCAATTCCACTGCTGGAGTTGGTCTTTCTTTAAGTAATAAAATGTTGATCTATGCAAAAGATTACCTTCAAAAAGATGAGATGAAAGCCACATTGTTCATGTCCAACTCCACCAGGGCTGCTTTGAACACAAACTGTTTCAGGATGTCCACAGGGGATTTCTGCAGGCCTACAGCTGCATATTTTGCTGCCACTCATGCTACATCAACAGTGTGATTGGTCAATTTTCCTGTCAGTTACTAATCAAGCTCCTTCTGGAGAGTCTCTGACTGAGCTAACTCTTCTCTCCTGACAGCGAAGTCCTAACCGATCAGAGAGAACTCCTTCAAAAATCAAAAAAGGCGTTCAATACAGGATCAACTGGACTTTATTTGTTGCAGAAAACGTTTCGACTTCTGTCCAGAAGTCTTTTTCAATTCTGAATGAATGGAAGCTGTGAGAACGAGAAGTTTTATACAAGCCACGCACCAACATATGAAATTGGAAACTGAAATAACACCACAAAATACCTAACAAAAATATCCTTCAAAAATGTTTCTCCCTGGAGACACACATTTAAAAGAATCTGACTGGATAACTATATTTTCATGAATTAAAAAGTTTCTTGCTCACCTGAAATGTAGTTTACTGAAAATCTGAGAATTTAGCTAAAAAAATATAAACAAATAACCTCCACTGAATATATTAATTTAATTTAAAATAGATATTCGATGAAAAATGAAATGCAGCATTTCACATGTGCTTTCTTTGACCTTCTCTGAAAGTGTAAATGCTTTGTGTACAGTGTAATCATGGTTGCTATTGCTCTTCTGTAGGAAACCTGTGAACTCTGTGACACCTCCTGCAGGCACTGCACCGGACCCAGACCTGACCAGTGCCTGCTCTGCCACACAAATTTTGCTCTCCATGCTGTTGAAAACCGTTGCGCTCGCTGCTGTCAGAGTGCAGAGAATTACACCGACTGCTGTGTTTGTGACAGCCGCTCAGGTAGAGATGCTGCATTTCCCCAAAAAATTCTTATTTTTTTTATAGAACTTTTGATTAAAGCCATTATTTTAATTATTTAGCATTGTGCGTGGAGACTCCACAACCCAGATCTGGAGCAGATGAGGAAACAGACATGAATATGTCCTCCAGAGCTTTGAAGCACACCTCGGCTGCCTTGCCCATTGCCCTGCTGCTGGCGGCAGGGCTGGGCCTGACTGTGTTTGCCTTGGTCAAAGCCCGCGCTAGGAGGAGGCTTTGCTGGAACCGGAGCTATGAGAGACTGAGCGGCAGCATCAATATGCCCCATGGTGTGCCAGAGCCAGACAGCGGTGATGAAGTGGATGTGGTGTACACCTCCAGGGGTGGGTCAGTATACCGGCGCTACAGCTTCATCCATGAGCAAGACACCGACGCAGACCAAAACATGGATGAAGACACGTGTCTCAGTCAGTCTTAGATACATTCATATCAAAGGGGACAGCAACAAAAGTATTTACAGGTATGTTCAATACTAAGACTGACAGAAAATGTAACTTAGGTGATGTTTAGAAGATTACTAAATAATATTTTGCTTTGGTATTCTTATTTTTTGGACTGAAATGTATTTTTTGCTTCAACAAATTGCCTGTATATGTCAAATACACACAATTAAATAAAGGTGTAAGCAATGACAAACGTTTAGATAAGCGAGTGAGAAATGACTGTCACGGTTAGAGAAACTGTGCACATTTGTACAATACACACTGTTAAATAGAGGTGTGAACAAAGGTGGCCCTGTTTAAAAGAGTACCGTAATAGATGAACTGTTTGATAATGTATGAGCGAAGACTAAAAAACTACTCATCTTTGTGTAAATGTCTGTATATTCTTTTTACAAATTATTACTAGAGTTGCTTTTTGGAAAACTAAGAACTGGTCTATACAGTCTGCATGATTGCAAATCATGTGAATAAAGTTTTTTGAGCTGATACTTTAGCTAGAAAACAATGCCGTTTTTAATGTGTTTTTTTTTTCATGCATACTTAAAATTGTATTTATAAGCTTTTTTGAAAACTCAAGAACACCTTATATATAATAAACAGGCACTCACCACTAGAAAACATGCAAATACTACAGTTCAAATAAGCAAATAGGACAGAGAAAATGTAAAAACAAAAGGTAGGACAGCAAGCATAGTCGAAACCAATCAGTGTTGAGTGTAGAAAAATATTAAGTAATTCATCAGACTATACTGTACTGTGAACTGTATGCAAAGTACTTTATTTATTTATGGAAAAGATCATTTGTTATTTTAATGAAGGATCTGGGCAGCATCCAACCATACAGGAAGTTACACAGAAGACCCTCCTGCCAGAGCTTAGTTTGACACACCTCATCTGTGGAGGTGTGACTAACTAAGCTGCATCAAAAAAGGCGTTCAATACAGGATCAACTGGACTTTATTTGTTGCAACTAAGCTGCAGTTTGAGGTGTGTCAAATGCTGCAGCCTCTCGTTAAACAATAAATGCACACATGAATGTCGACACACTCGCGCAACTTCAAGCAAGGAAAATGGCTTGCACAAACTTTCTGAGGAGAGAGATGCTGTTGAAAACTATCTTACTCATCCTCCTGGCTATGTTTCTTTTTGCTGCTTTTTGGGAACCTGCCTTTGAGAAAAAGCCTCGCTCTGAGCATCACATACCACAGCAGTTCTTTGGAGATCTACCCGGCTGTTTAGCTATCATCAGTGGGAATGCAGAAGGGAAGAAGACCAGCTTCGAAGCTCTTCTAGCATCCAGGAAACAACCTTTTTTGCCTGCAGACTTCTACGTCAATGACACAAAGGACTGTCCAGCTTACATTGAGAAGAGGAGTTTCATTACGGTGCCTCTGAGTGAGGAGGAGAAAAATTTCCCTATTGCCTTCTCTATTGTGATCCATGAGAAGATTGAGATGTTTGAGCGACTCCTACGGGCTATTTACGCTCCTCAGAACATCTACTGCATACATGTGGATGTAAAATCACCTTTGGATTTTCAATGGGCTGTGAGGTCTATAGTTTCCTGTTTTCCTAATGTATTCATAGCCAGTAAGTTAGAAAGTGTTGTATATGCTTCTTGGACCAGAGTGCAGGCAGATCTAAACTGCATGAAGGATCTGCTGAACTCTACCGTCCAGTGGAAATATCTGCTGAACACCTGCGGGACAGATTTTCCCATCAAAACAAACAGAGAGATGGTGATGGCTCTGAAAGCCCTAAATGGCAGAAGCAACATGGAATCTGAAGCCACAGTTTCCTATAAAAAACTACGCTGGCAGTATCATTTTGAGGTCACTGGCAGTGGCACTATCACTCGGACAAATGTGAAGAAGAGTCCTCCTCCCATCAGCAGCCCTATGTTTCAAGGAAGTGCCTACTTTGTGGTCTCAAGGGCCTTTGTGAAACATGTGATGGAGGACAGAGATGTGCAGACATTTATGGAGTGGGAAAAAGACACATACAGCCCAGATGAGCACTTCTGGGCCACTCTTCAGAGGATGCCTTCTGTTCCTAAATCAGTGCCTGCCTATGTCAAACATGATAGGTCAGACATGTTAGCTATTGTTCGTGCTGTGAAATGGTCCTCCTTAACAGGAGATGTTAACAAAGGAGCCCCTTACTCCCCATGCACAGGGCCATACAGAAGATATGTCTGTGTGTATGGAGCTGGTGACCTCCTGTGGCTGCTGCAACAACACCAGCTCTTTGCAAATAAGTTTGATCCTGCAGTTGATGATATTGCCATCAGGTGTATGGAGTCAATTCTGCGTTTCAGAGCTTTAGGTCAAGACCCCCTGTCAACCCAGGAACACTGAGACCTTTTTCTTTAACAGCTAAATTGCCTTAAACTTCTGCACATCTCAAATAAACTGCATAGATTACATGATTGTCACTGTCAAACTATTATTAAACACATTTAAAAAAAACATTTAGTATAGTTGGTAACACATTTGATATGTCAACAAGTATATAGTATATAATATATATATATATA
>JBBPBX010003172.1:32559-73343 GCA_038048925.1 Garcialebias charrua | reverse complement strand
ATATGTATATATATATGTATATGTATATATATATATATATATATATATATATATATATATATATATATATATATATATATATATATATATATATATATATACAGGTAGTCCCCGACTTACGAGCGAGTTCCGTTCCTCCGAGGCGCTCGTAAAGCGAAAATTCGTAACTTGGAACGGCCGCCACGTGTCTCGTAAGTCCGGAATTTCGCTCGTAAGTTGGAACGGTTTTGCTAGCGCGACTACAAACACTCGTTTTTCATCGAAAAACTGCTTACGAGTGCATAAAAATGATCGGAAACGTGTGTCCACATGTTTAGCTAACGAACTGTGGTGAAAAATCACAGAAAAACTCGGTATTTTTTGCGTTTTTTCCAAAAATTCGCCAGCTCGTAAGTCCAGAACCTCGTAGGTCAGAGCGCTCGTAAGTCGGGGACTACCTGTATACAGATACAGGTAGTCCCCGACTTACGAGCGCTCTTACTTACGAGGTTCCGGACTTACGAGCTGGCGAACGAGCTGTAAATTTGTAAAGAACATACAAAAAATACAGCACTTTTATGTGTTTTTAGATGAAAGTGTGTTAGCTAACCGTTTGGAAACAAGTTTCTGAGCATGTTTATGAACTAGTATGAACATTTGTGATGAAAAACGAGTGTTCGTAGTAGCGCTAGCATAAATTTTCCGACTTACGACCGAAAATCCGGACTTACGAGAACACGTGTTTCGTGTTCCGACGTACGAGATTTCGTCTTACGAGATAGTCGTAGGAACGGAACTCGCTCGTAAGTCGGGGACTATATATATATATATATATATATATATTAGGGATGCACGATATTATCTACATGGTATTGGTATCGGCCGATATTAACATTAAATTTCAACATCGGCCATTCCAGATATTAACATTAAATTCCAACATCGGCTGTCGTCCGCCTGCCAGACCTGTCTTGCTTGTTCCCCGTCTGCCAGACCTGTCTAGTTCCCTTTCATTCGGTCTCTCGGTGCACCACAATTGCTATTGGAATCAGCGCCTCCGTGCGGTGACCTGAAGTAATACACTCACGCCTTTACGGCATGGGTGTCAGCGTCACGCCAGAGGCCCCGCCCTCTGGACATTTAAGCGGCTGACGCCCATCCATCTTTCTCTTTTCGCCCTTCACCTCGCAAATACCTGAAACACTTCTCGGATCTTCTCTGTATCTTCATCGTTCGACCAGAGGTGAGCTCGCTCCCTACACAGAGCATACAGAGAATCTTCTACTGCGGACGGCTGGGCTGGCGAACATTGGCCCGGTACATTTTTCTTCACCCCGAAGTTTTCTTCTCCTCTCTCCACAGAACGCTTCGCTCGAGGGCGCTGACTGCGCGACACCGCTACCGTGCTAACAACTAGCAGGCTAGTCGGCGAAAGCGACACGAGGAAGGAGACGTCTCCGGACGACGTTAGCATTGCTAACGGGCTTAACTCTTCTCAGCCACGGCTCCCGAGAAGGTAATGTGAAAACCCAAAAGTCAAAGAAGACCAGCAGGCCAGCGAGCCCCAGCTCCCGTGCCTTTTTCTCTTCTGCTTTCTCCTGCTCTGTTAGCGAACGCTAACTGCGAAGCATGCTACCTGCTAAGCTGACGAAGCTAACAGGTCAGCAGCCCCGAGCAGCTCGGCAAGAGGACGTCCTCGGACGAGGAACTCTGGCAGGCCGTGAGCTCCGGCTCCCGAACCTGCTTCAGCGGATCTGGATACCCTCCCTTTTCAGCAGCGGACACCCACGAGTCCGGTCCGCTCTGCTCTGGGAGGCTACACGCAAGGACACTCGAAGCCTTTCTCACGGATGACCCCGGAGAAAGGAGAGTGGAAACGGAATAACTCTGCCGTCATCTGGCTAGCTCCCATGGTTAGCATGGCTAACCAGGGGCACCCATGATAACACGCGGTGGCAAACAGCGATGCTAACACGATTAGTGCGGCTACGAGAAGACAACGAAGGACTCCATCGTGAGGTATGTGAAAATGCTTGGACTAGCTTGCTAGCTAACCTTCTCATATTTTGCCTTTTCCGCTATCCCACGAATCGACGGTAGAATTCATCACATGACGAAGTATTTTTTTTACCAATGCTACGTTGCTCGAGGGCCCGTCTTAGCACCGCTAGCAGGCTCACAAGTACCTCCACGTTTAGCCTCGGCTAACGAGGAGTCTCTGTCCAGCACAGTCCAGGAGGAGGATTTTCAGCTACCTGTTCAGCTGCGCTACCTGGTAGTTTTTCCTTGCAACATCGATGACGCTGAGAGCTTATCCACCCATGAGGCTATGGATGACTCTCTGACGTTAAACCATCTCAGGGCCCGAGGGGCCCTGGCAAGATGGACAAGGACAAGTGGCCTCGGTATCGCAGGCCCACCATGCAGAAAAGCTACAGGAGCTGCAAGGGGCCACCAGCAAAAGAAGAGGAAAGGAGATGCCCCTGCACCATTACAGGCACTCTCACTCACAGAAGGAGAGTAAATGCCTAATTTTTACCACCAGTTTCTGTGTTTTTTAAGGAACACAGACTAGCTGGTTCGGAACGTCTAAACACACAAGAACACTCAGACCCTTGTGTAATAAAGAAAATTTGCCCTCCACACACGACAATAAAATCTCAAGACTACGGAATGTGACCTGCTCCCGAAATGGGAACAGGGCCCCAGGTTCGCCCGCTCACGCAGTACGGGAACCTGGCCTTTCGAGTCCAGACTTCACTTGTAAAATGTTACAAGGAGCTGGTGGCGCATGTGTGCGCCCTAAACAATAACTAGTCTGCTGTGGTTGTCATCTACACACGACAAAAAAATCTCAGACTACTGAATGTGTCCTGGTCCCAAAATGGGAACAGGGCCTCAGGTTTGCCCGCTCATGCAGCACGGGAACCTGACCTTTTGAGCCCAGACTTCACTTGTAAAATGCTACAAGGAGCTGGTGGCGCGTGTGTGTGCCCTAACCAATAACTAGTCTGCTGTGGTTGTCATCCACACACGACAATAAAATCTCAGACTACTGAACGTGTCCTGGTCCCAAAATGGGAACAGGGCCTCAGGTTTGCCCGCTCACGCAGCACGGGGACCTGACCTTTTGAGCAGTGGTGTAGTCTACGTGATACGCAGGTATACACCGTATACCCACTAGAAAAGCTTGGGGATTTCCGTATAACCACTTAAATGTGCCAAATGATACGTAACGTGACAACAAACACGCGTTGCATAAAGATAGATTATGTTCGCTGCTCATAAGGACTCTTCACTGCGCCGCGCCTCTCGCGGTTGCCATAGTTTCGTGTTCCTCTGTTGTACGTGAGGCTCACAGCCATTGGCTGAGCTGAGCTCACTACCATAGTTCTCTGCTCTGTGATTGGTTTCTTAAGAAGCTCCTTTATGATTGGCTGCTCGGGATGCAGGCGGGCGACAGACGGTGTGGTAGAGCATTTTCGCTAACGACGACAGACTCAAAATGAAAAGGAAACAAGCTACACTTTTTGAATGTTTTTATAAACCAGCTGAACCCGAAGCTACAGAGACAACATTAGAAGAACCTACCAGTTCGACGGCCGAAACCAGCCATAATGAGGTTGATATCTGCATTTCCCCAGGTAAGTGTTGGCTAGTACAAGTTAGCTGAAGCTAGCTCAAGCAGCAAGTAAATGCATGTTTTTATCGACCTTTTCTGATGCCAAACTCCAAAATGCGCATCAAGAAACCTTGATGGAAACACGGTTACTGTCCAGAATTTTACAGTAACATTTCATATAAATAAATATGTGAATATAAAAATGATTTGTTTGTGACAAAGTCTGTCACTCCAATAATCAACAAAATGCTATGCTTTTTACTCTGTTTTAAAACTCCTTGTTTCATTTTTAGATCCAAATTGGCCAGCCTTGTGGAGTGAAAGTCAGGCTCGGGAATTTAAAAACAGACATCCCTGGTTGGAATGGAGGAACAAAAAATTAGGTAAATATAAAAAAATATGGGAACCAATTTGTATATAAGGTTTAATTGATATATTTCCAACATTAACATATTATGACTTGATAATTTTAAAATAGTCTGATAATCATATCTTTCAAAAGTTTAGTACAGTATATTACATGAGAAATTATATATATGTGTGTGTGTGTGTGTGTGTGTGTGTGTGATCATTTCATTTTCACGTTTTAGTTGGTCATAATGCAAAAGTGTATGCAAGTAATAATGAAAGGTAATAATGAATGTAATTGTCGACACATGCTTACAGTCTAGTGAATCAGTAGATTCTAGTATTATTACTGGTATCAGGAAATATTAAAAAATATACAATTATGACAATTTTTGTTTACTTCCTGCAGGATGTGCTGTTTGCAGTACCATAACGTCAACTGGTGTCCTGACTGAAAAGAGGGTCTCCATATCGGAGGAGTGGGCCTCCTTCAAGATCCAGTCATCTTCTTCCGGCACTCGGCAAGGCAGGTCGCATATCTTTCTGCTCTTCCCTCCCTAAGTTTTTCCTACTCCCTGCTTGCTTTTCGTCTCGTCTGCGACCCTTCAGCGCTCACTCGAACCAATATGGAATTAATAAATTGGGCTGTTTCTTCAATGGATAAGATTTTTTCCACGAAGCGGACCGTGCCAGGAGAAGCTGTCTGTCCCTCCGACACACACGCGGCTGGATACGTGCTGGACTCGTGGGGTCAGTGGCAGCCCATGTGTCTGACCGTCTTAAGTGTCGAGGACGTGGAGGATTTGTGGATTATTGGATTATTGGTAGCAACTGCTCTGTTTTTTGGCGTAAGCGGAGTTGTTTGTTACTGGAAACTGAGGGAGGCTTCGGCAGCTATCAGCGCGCTGTCGGCACTGCCTGATCAGCAAAATTCTCTGAACCGGGCCGTGAGCTCCTCATCCCAGCTGTTGTATGAGCTCAATCGCTCGCTTGGAGCGGTGGTGGATCACCGCGGACCTGCTGTGCGTTTTGGGACTTGTTTACAGCCACCCCGGATCAATCAAGGGACAGATGGGAGCTCATAGAGCGGAGAGGAGCGGAACCACATATTTGGATTTTTTTCGGCCATGAAACAGCACCACAGACTTGATGGCGGCAGTGGAAAAGAACACTGTGGTCTATTGGATAACAAACAAGAATATTATCTGGCTTCTGTACATGTCCTTGAAAAGTAGGCTGTCGGAAGCCATTCTCCTGGGAGCGAGGAGCTGAAGAAACCTGCTGCCCCCCCCCCAGAGATTTCTGTGAAGCCTCAGATAACACCCAGCTGCACATCTGCTGAACTCTGTGTTTGTCTGAAATTACTCACAGACTTATCTCCTTGCCTGCCGTCTCTCCATTTGTTATTGTAACTAAATGTGCTTTTTGATATGGTTTTTACTGGATCACGCGGTGTCTTGAAGACAAAATGTGATTCATCTTTTTTTAATATCAATGCTGTAAAACCCCGTGTCTTTGCCTGTTTTCCTGCTTTTGACCTTCATCTGGGGACAGATGAGCGGCCGCGCTATAAGTATATCATGTGTTGATAAACATATCATGTGTTGATAAACATGTCATGTGCTTTGTTGAGCTGCAGCTTTTTTGCACTCATTCTCTCTCCTGGATGACTGTAACTACATATTTACGTTGTATTGGTGAAAATTGATGCAATGTCAATAAACCTTCTTATGTCTTATGTCTTATGTCTTATCAGGCTCAGGTTTGTTGTGCATTTATTAAAATGTAAGCATCACAGACATTTTGCAATGTTAAATATGCTTAAAATTCAAAATAAATTGTCAATTACATTGCACTACATTGCATTTTTGTCTCTAAATGTCCTGATTCATTTCAGTAATCTAGGTAGAAAAAGGAAAAATTAAGTACCGGTAGGTCCTCCGGACAGGTTTTTGTCTCTAAGCATAGTATACCCACTACAAAAATGTAGACTACACCACTGCTTTTGAGCCCAGACTTCACTTGTAAAATGCTACAAGGAGCTGAGTATATGTGCGTGTGCACTGCGCACTAAACAATAACTCGTCTACTGTATGTGTAATGAAAAACAAACACTGTTTCATGCATAGACAAGAATGAAAGTTCCAGAGCACAGACTGTCCTGGTTCTTAACTCACCACTTGGTGGAAAACATCCTTCTAGGTCAAACTACGAACCGCAGTGGGACACACGAGCTTTGCCTGAGACAGTCAGATCTCGCAATGTCTTTTGCTGGACAGACCAGCCTGCTCCAGAGTACGTGGGAGGGGTCGAAGGCCACCCCTTCCGCACTCAAATGAAGCAAGCAGCCGCTAGACATCCCTCCCAGGGGATGCGTTGCGGGCTCAAGTTCTTCCTGGTGCCCAAAAAGAGATGAATAGCTGAGACCGGCCCTGGATCTCAGGACTCTGGGCAAGAAAACAAGAATTTTTCGATTTCAAAATGTTGACATTGCGGCAGGTCCCGTCCGTAAAGGACCGTGAGACCTGGAGACTATGCATGTACAGTGGATTTGAGAGACGCCTGCTTCCATGTGGGCATCTGGAGGAGGCACAGGAAATTCTTCCAGTTTTGCCTTCAAAGGGAAAGCTTATAAATACAAAGTCTTACCCTTCAGTTTGAAGACTGCTCCTCATACATTTACTAAATGTCTGGATGCAACCCTGAACCCCTCTTAGGAATCAAGGAGTCAGGATTATGAACTACCTGTATTACCTCCTGGTTTTTGGCCGGGAGCAGGCCCAGTCACACTCCTGGGTGATCTCTCACCTGGAGTATCTCGGATTTTTCATAAACCCACAAAAGGAGTGACCCGACCCCGTCACGGATTACCGTATTTCTGGGAGTGCAGGTCTACACTATCCGGCATGGCTACACAAGGCATGGCTCTCAGAGGAACGTGCTTCCTCGATTCGCCGTTGCCTGGCAAGAGTCTAAACTGAATCAACGGATTCCCCTGTAAGCGTGCCAACGCCTCTTTAGGCCTCTTGGCGGAAACCGTACCCTGTGTGCCACACGCATTGGTGAGGATGCGGGTCCGGCATGCATGGCTAAACAAACAAATATAACCTGCCCCCGTCTGGGTGAGCAGAAAAAAGTTTAGAATCAGAGTCAGAGTCAGAGTCAGAGAGTCTTTATTGTCATTTGCACCGCATGTGGTACATGTGATGAAAACGAGATTATGTACACGAGGTCCCAGTTACATCCAACAACAAATGAAAGAGAAAAACAGTAATAACATCTAGAACTAACTAAGAAAAACATCAACTAGTAATACACTAAGCCTAATATAGTGGGAATAAACAGCAGCACGAACATGAGTTTGTATGAGCAGATGGTCACAGATGAACACAGATGAACACAGCAACAAGAAAACAGATCAGCATCAGTATGATGTGATATTTTGCAGTGTTTAGAATCATCTCAAAGTGCCTGAGGGCCCCGGAACCTTGGGGGGACCTGTCCGTGTTCACGGAAGGGGTCCCGTAAGGTAAGGTGTCATCCCGTGTGATTATCACGACGGACACCCTGGAAACAGGATGAGGAGGCAGTCTGCAGAAATCAGAATGCCCGAGGCCTCTGGAATGATCAGGAAGTAGATTGTACATCAACTTCCTGGAGTTGTTGGCCGTATTCCTGTCAGCAAGATACTTCTTTGGTAAAGGTCTGATTGCGGGACAGCACATCCTGGTGTAATCAGATAATAAAACCACGGTGTCCTTCATTGACTGGGGAAGGGGGACGAGATCCCAAGCCCTCCTCAGCCTGACACAGAGGATGCTTACATGGTACGCTCCAGGATTATTGTCGCTCAGGGCGACTCTTGTTCCGAGTGAACTGAGTTACGGAGCGAATGCCCCCTCAAGAGGGCCTCTTTTGGAATCAGAATGAAGACTGAACCCACGTCTCGTGGATCAGGTCTGGTCACGGGTTAAAATAACCTCGATGGACTTGTTCCCATGCGGAGCCAGTTCACAATGTGACCTCTACTTCTCAAAGTTCAGGGATACCATGGCAGTTGCCTTCTTAGCAACAACAACATACACAAGGGACACCCTTGGTGTTTATGTTTACTTGGGAGTTGCTTCAGTGGAAGGGTTCCCCTCTCCTCTGACAGTTCTCCGACATCAGGATGGGCCTCTTTAGCCGTTTTTGCATTGCACGGCCCTATATGGCCCGGCCCGCCCAGCCCGCCTTCTAACCTGGGGTCGGCATGTTCGCATTCTCCTTTTCCGCCCGGGGTCCGCCCTCGTTTTGGAACCATCTCCACCGTGGTTCTGATCGGGCCGGCCCCACGGGCCCAGTTTGACATCATGTACTGCTCACATTTGATTTGTTGTTTGCAGCAGGGGCGGGACTCATTCTAACAACAACCTCAGCGTGAGCTGATTTAATTAATATTTAACTACAGAAACCCCTAAAATAATTGTTAGCTGAATTAGTGTTTCTGAGTTAAATTGTTGTTAATGACTGATTACAATTCAGCTTATGTTAGGACGTAAATAACACAAAGCGCGCACCCATAGCCTACAGAGCATTTCTGCCTTTCAGCGCGACCTGAGTGTCATTAAAATATAACTATTATTCTCTAACTCTTGCGCGTAGCCAGGGTTTTAAAATATAACTGATAATCTCTGAATCCTGCGTGCGCCAGAATTTTACAAGGGGCGAATCCTTCATAGGAAAGGTGGACTCCAAAAAAACGATTAAGCCGCCGTGGCTGAAAGGAATAAGCTCTCGGCTTTAAACTCATATTTTATCTTGACCCGTAGGCTACGAGTTCGAATCTCACCTGGGTCAAGTTATTTTACGTTTGTTATTTTATTGGAGAAAATAAAAAGAAGTAGTTTGTGTTAAGCTTAACACAAAATAAAAAGAAGCAGTTTGTGTTAAGCATAACACAAACTACTTCTTTTTATTTTCTCCAATAAAAGACAAACGTAAAATAACTTGACCCACGTGAGATAAACTACTTCTTTTTATTTTCATCCATCCATCCATTTTCTTCCGCTTATTCGGGGTCAGGTCGCGGGGGTAGCAGCCTAAGTAGGGAGGCCCAGTTACCTTCTAGAGTGGTCTAGTCTGCAACCATTTAGATCAAAAGAGCCATTTCTACCCTTCACTTCCTAAACAAAATGTGTCTAGAGCCGCAAAACCTGCTATAACGATTATCAACTGGTGGCTCATGAGCCACTTCAAATTCATATGAAGTTTTTTTTGTTTCCAGCCACTGGGGGTGGCTTTATAAGACAAAAATTATGTATTGAATTTCAACATTTAATATTTGTACATTTTAGGACTAAATAAAATACCACATTTATGTAAACGAGGGGAAAATATATTTCATTAAAATTTTAACCCTGAACCCTGCATGGTTTATGAGAGTCTTCCTTTTAATTTTATAAAAATAAAAATAAAAAATGTATCTCACTTTAAAGTAATAAAGCAGCAATTTAAAGTGTGTCTAAATATTAGGCCATTTGTGACTTGTTAAATTTTTTATTCAAATTTTGTATTCATTTTGACTTTAATTAGGTCTATCTATCTTTTAATTAATTAATTAATTAATTAATTAATTAATTAATTAATTAATTAATCACCTTTTTTTTCCCAGGCAACTTGTCCTAAACATATTCCAAAGAATCTCTGCTGGATTTGACAGAATGATCCCATTTTAAGGCCAGCTGGAAAAATGAAGTAGATAAAGCTAATCAACCTTATTGTAATTTTCTTCTTGTTTTAGTAATTTATTTTAAACATTTGCAGAAAAAAAACTGCTAAAACTTGTCATTTATCTTTACTGTGGGTATAAAAACCAATTAATTTACATTTTACATTATGTTTGGTCAAAGCTTCAAGGAGCCACAGACCAAGGACCAAAGATCCGCATGTGACCCCAGAGCCATAAGTTGCAGACCCCTGCTCTAGAGCTTCAGCGTTCTGGATTTATTTCTTCAGATATAGTTTAACCTTAACCCATAATAAGGAGAACACACTGAATGTAGCCAAGTAGCTTTTTAATATGCACGTAATGTAAACTTACACGATTTGAATTTGATATTTACTTTTTTGTTGAATTTCACATATTATAGTAAAATGTCCCTACAGTATTTATTATTGACCAAAAACATTATTCATTATCATTTGATTAGCTGTAGGAATTGTGCCATAAAACACTAAGGCACTCTTTGTTTCAACAAAAATGTTTGACTTTGTATAAAATAGTATGTGTCATCTTAAATATGTTCCTGAAGAACTGTTGAGGCCCAAGAAGTGGAAACTTAAAGCTTCAGTATGTAGCTTTTTTTATGAACATATTTCTTCACTCTGTCACTACCTCCTGACAGACTGATGTTAGCCAGGTAATCTCTGAAAAAAAATTAAAAAAAATATTGTCCCCTTGCTTCTCCAGGTGGTAAATAAGCATTTCTAAAAAGAAAAGGTGACCCACCATTTTCCAGCCAATAAAAACAGAGTTTGTAACCAGCCAATAAAAACAGAGCTTGAATTTGAATCAGCCAATAAAAACAGAGCTTGAATTTGAAATTCAACAGACCACAAGGGGGCAGAGCCACATATGGCTCTGAGGGGGAGGGATCAGAATGCTTTGCCTGTTGAAAATATTTCTAAGTGCTGCAGTTCTACAGAAACTGCATACTGAACCTTTAAAGAACGCTCCTATTTTGATTTGAGAACACATTTACATGACACAGCCATCAGACGTACATGGAAAATAGGCAAACCTTCAGCTGATCACTTTTATCAGTCATGAACTGATCACCCACCGGCTGAGACTGCTTATGAGAACATGCAGCATCAGAGGTCAGTACCAGATCAACCTGCTCCTGGACTATACCAAGCTTCAACATGACCTAGTGTATATCCTACATAAGTCAACCTGTGTTACCCCAACATGTCATCAGATCCTCCCTTAAACAGCTGCAGGAGGTGTCTGTAACCCAGTCCTTCATGCCCAGTGATATAAAGTGATTTTATGTGAGTTGGTCTTCTTTGTTTGAGGCGTGAAGCAGCATGTTTTAGCTGTGTGTGCATATGTTGTTTATTAATGTTTATTAAATTTGTTCATTTTTTTTACAAAAGAAACACAATACAAGACAATCCCATAAATGATAACGTACAAAATATAAAAAAATGAAAGGTAGCAGACAGAAGAATAAATGTTATTATATCTGCCCCTTTTTTTAAACAATCAGATTAAACAATAATAATCTTCCACCAACAGTACAAAATGACTAACTATTTCTAATTTTCTAACTAATACAATACACATTACGCTATTTCATATATTTTTTAACAAATTCATTTTGATCATTTTCTTAAATGTAAACATTGACTTGGCATTTTTAACTACATTCTCCAAGCCATTCCATAATCTAATTCCCTGGATTGAGGTAGAACGTCCCTTCAAACTAGTTCTGAATTGTGGTTTTACAAACATCTCTGTCCCCTTAAGATTATAACAACTTTGTCTTTTAACAAAATGCATTTGGATATTTAAAGGTAATGCGTTATTCTGAGCCCTATACATAACTGATAAAATATTATAATCTACCAAATCATGGAACTTCAATAACTTCAGTTGATAAAATAATGTACTTGATGGATGACGGTAATGTTTTCTAGTGATAATTCTTACAGCTCTTTTCTGTAATACAAAAATAGGCTTTGTGATTGTTTTACACGCTTTCCCCCAAACATCAATACAATAGATTAAGTGTGGAACAATGATTGTGTTATACAACAAATACAGAGCTTTATCATTCAATAGGTCTCTGACTTTGTACAGTACTGCAATCGATTTAGCTATTTTTATTCTTACAGAATTTATGTGTTGTTTCCATGTCAGTTTGTCATCAATGATAACACCCAAAAACTTCACCTCACTCACTCTACAAATCTCAACACCCTCAATTTTGAGTGGAACATCAACAGTTTTCTTTTTATTACTGAATATCATGTAATTAGTTTTTTCTAGATTTAATGATAATTTATTTATTTTAAACCAAGTTTGTATCTTGACAAATTCTGTCTTTATCAATTCCAACATTTGTTCTATATCTTCACCTAAACAGAAAAATGTGGTATCATCAGCAAAAAGTACACATTTAAGGAGTCCTGACACATTTACCAAGTCATTCACATATAAAATAAATAGCTTTGGTCCAAGTACAGAGCCTTGGGGAACTCCACATGTGATATTACAGAGGTCAGATCTTACATCATTTATTTGTACAAATTGTTTCCTATCTTTCAAGTAGCTAGATACCCACTGTAATGCTGGTCCTCTAATACCATATTTGTTCAGTTTTTCAAGGAGAATGGTGTGATCAATAGTATCGAATGCTTTTTTTAAATCAACAAAAATACTGATACAATATTGTTTTTGATCGACAGCAGTAGTTATTTGTTCCATTAATTCCATGAGAGCCATTGATGTAGAGTTTTTTGCTCTAAACCCATACTGACTGTTGCTTAGAATATTTTGTTTATCTATAAATTGATCTAGTCTGTTTACAAATAGTTTTTCAAGAATTTTTGAAAACTGTGGTAACAAGGATATAGGTCTATAATTGTTGAACACACATTTATCACCATTTTTAAAAAGAGGAACTACCTTAGCTACTTTCATATTATCTGGAAATATTCCTGTTGAAAATGATAAATTACATAATAATACTTTATTTAATAATAATAATACTTTATTTATAGAGCCCTTTAAAACAACCACAGCTGCAACAAAGTGCTGTACATAAAATCAAGAACATTTAAACACATAAAAATAAAACAGTTGTTAAAACATTAAGATCAATAAAAACAATAAAACAGTGCAGAACAAAATCAGTCTGTGCTAAAAGCCAGTGAGTAAAAATGTGTTTTTAAAAGAGTTTTAAAACTGGACAGTGAAGGAGCTTGTCTGACGGGAAGAGGGAGATCGTTCCACAGTTTTGGAGCAGCAACAGAAAAAGCTCTGTCTCCTCTGAGCCTCCGTTTGGACCTCGGCACCTCCAGAAGCAGCTGATCAGCTGATCTGAGGCACCGAGCAGGAGAGTATGGGTGAAGCAGCTCAGAGAGGTAGGATGGAGCAAGACCATTTAAACTCTTAAAAACAAATAAAAGAATCTTAAAATGAACTCTAAAATGAACAGGCAGCCAGTGGAGTGAAGCCAGAGTGGGGGTGATGTGCTCCCTCTTATGAACTCCAGTTAGAAGGCGAGCAGCAGCGTTCTGGACCAACTGGAGACGTCTGAGGGAGGACTGGCTGACTCCAAGGTAAAGAGCGTTACAGTAATCCAGCCGAGAGGTGATGAAGGCATGGATTACTGTTTCCAGCTGCTGCTGTGTAAGGATGGACTTTACCTTAGCCAGCTGTCTGAGGTGATAAAAACTGGTCTTGACCACCGCTCCAATCTGGGAATCTAATTTAAAATCACTGTCCATTTTAAAACCCAAGTTAGAAACTGTTTTCTTTACATGTGGTGCCAGAGGGCCAAGATCAACAGGGCAAGGTTCACAAGAGCCACTAGGACCAAACACCATCACTTCTGTTTTCTTTTCATTAAAATTTAAAAAGTTTAAAGACATCCAAGCTTTGATGTCTTCAAGACACAACAGAAGTGGCCTGATTGAGGAGGCATCTTTCTTTTTTAGTGGCATATAGATCTGACTATCATCGGCGTAACAATGAAAAAATATCCCATGCTTTCTGAGGATTGATCCCAATGGAAGTAGGTAAAGGGAGAAAAGCAGGGGACCTAAAATGGAGCCCTGTGGAACCCCAAAACACAGAGGAGCAGTGGAGGATTCAGAACCAGCTATGTTCACAGACATGGTTCTGTCTGCCAGATAGGACCTAAACCAGCTCAGTGCAGTACCACAGATACCCACTTGGTGCTGTAAACGTGATATTAAAACGTTATGGTCCACTGTGTCAAAGGCAGCGGTTAGGTCGAGCAAGACAAGAACCACATGTTCACCAGAATCATTGGCCATAAGAATATCATTAAAAACTCTGACTAGAGCTGATTCTGTGCTGTGGCGAGTTTTGAAGCCAGACTGAAAAACCTCCATTATGTTGTGCTCGTCCAGAAAACATTTCACCTGTGAATACACAATTTTTTCTAAAATTTTTGAAATAAAAGGCAGCTTGGAGATGGGCCTAAAATTAGCCAAGACAGATTGGTCTAGGCTGGGCTTTTTAAGCAGGGGCTGCACCACCGCATGTTTAAAACTTATTGGCACAACACCTGAGGACAGACTGCTATTGATAACAGCAAGGATCACCTGCCTGATGCTGGAAAAAACCTCTTTTAACAGACGAGGGGGGACAAGGTCACGAGGGGAACCTGATGGCTTAATATGGCCAACCACATCCTCTAAAAGGGTCAGAGTCACTGGTTCAAATCTATCGAACACAGCCAGGCAGGGGACCAAGCAGGAGGGGTCAAAAGCAGGGGCTGAAATAAGGGCCCTTGTGGTAACAACCTTATTTATAAAAAACTGCAGGAAGTCATTACAGAGTTCAGTTGAGGCTTCATGGCAGACAGGTTGTGGGGCCTTCAGGACAGAGTCAATAGTTTCAAAAAGGACACGCAGGTTGTTGTGATTGGACGTGATAATGTCTGACAAATATTGTTTTTTGGCCTCTTTAACAATGATCTGGTACTGACGTTGACAGTCCTTTAAAATGTGAAATGAAACCTCTAGTTTATCCTTTTTTTTTTACATATATATGTAAACGGCTCAATAACATGGCTCATTATGTCCTTTACAAACATCATTGGTGAAAGGTGACTGAGAAGTGACTAAAAAACAAGACTTATTTGTGTAAATGCTTGTATTATGTTTTATAATTTACTGTTAATTTATTGGTAGGCTATTTGAGAAAAGATGGATTAGTCAGTATACTACACTATACATCAGGGGTGTCAAAGTCAAATACATCGAGGGCCAAAAAAATAAATTTGCTACAAGCCATGGGTCGGACTGGTTCAATGTTTAATATAAGAGGGTGATATAAGATTTTTTTTTCATCTTTCTGCACTCTTTTCATTCAATGTTTTCTTTTTGATTAATTTGTTTTATTTTGTCTCATTTAAATGAATGAATAAATGAATTAAATAAAATATTAAATAGCTTTACATCTGCTAAGTTCTTGGCATAAATCAACACAGACATGTTCCTGCTTTTAGTATTTTACATTGTTTTATAGCTGTTTATAACAAATATATTATAAATAAATAACAATAAAAAAACTCCACTAGATAATTACTAGAATAAATATTTCATAATAATGGTGTGGAGAGGATGGCTGTAAGGGGAGAAGGGAGGCCATCACAAAAAAAAAAAAAAATCATCCAGGGGGCCATAAATAATGAATTTGCGGGCCGACACTTTGACATATGTGCTATACAGTACTGTACATGATTTGTTTTAAATAATCATTTAAATCAAAGTTTGTGCTACATAAAAAAATTACGTCTTTGCTCTTTTCAGCATCTTCCAGTCTGTTTCCACTGGATTTAGCACCTAGCACTTTGAGATTTTCGTTAATGAAAAGTGTTATAAATTAAAATTATTATTATTATTATTATTATTATTATTATTATTATTATTATTATTATTATTATTATTATTATATATAGTGGATTGCTCTCAATTTACCGATCGATCTACGTTCCCACCCTCATCTATGGTCATGAGCTTTGGGTTATGACCGAAAGAACAAGATCTCGGATACAAGCGGCTGAAATGAGTTTTCTCCGCAGGGTGGCTGGACTCTCCCTTAGAGATAGGGTGAGAAGCTCAGTCATCCGGGAGGGACTCGGAGTAGAGCCGCTGCTTCTCCACATCGAGAGGAGCCAGTTGAGGTGGCTCGGGCATCTGGTTAGGATGCCTCCTGGACGCCTCCCTGGTGAGGTGTTCCGGGCATGTCCCACCGGGAGGAGACCCAGAGGAAGACCCAGGACACGCTGGAGGGACTATGTTTCTCGGCTGGCCTGGGAACGCCTTGGGATTCCCCCGGAGGAGCTGCTCCAAGTGGCTGGGGAGAGGGAAGTCTGGGCCTCCCTACTTAGGCTGCTACCCCCGCGACCCGACCCCGGATAAGCGGAAGAAGATGGATGGATGGATGGATATATAGTGGATTGATTATAGGGAGAAAAAAATAATGCATGGATTAATGAATGATCAAAATAAATAAATAAAAAGACACCTACGGGCATTTGAAAAATTAGACAAACTAAAATGAGTTTTACCATAGAAATCTTGCTTCTTCTCCTTTAGGAGTATCAAGGTCTAAACTTGTGCTTTTTCACGTCCTTTTGATGTTAGAACCACACACAAACTTGAGCCGACAAAGTCCTTGAAGATAAACATAGTTTGGAATATGGCAGACATTCTGACTAACAAAGATCACGTTCACACAGAACACTGTGACACAAGTTAAGATAAACTAATCAGAACATTATATCAACTTGAAGATTTGATCTGAAATTGTTTGAGCCTTGACAAAGTCTTAAAGTGAAGTTACACAGAGGACCCTCTTGTCACAGCTTAGTTGACATTGACACACCTCCACAGATGATTCACTTTTCTTAAGTGCGGCATATCTCCCTCAAACAATAAACTGCAACTTCTCTCACAACTTCAAGGAAGCAAAATGCTTTTCACAAACTTACTGAAGAAAAAGATGCTGTTGAAGATTATTTTAATCATGTTTTTGGGATTGATTCTTCTTACTGTTTTTTGGAACAATGCATTTAAGAAAGACCTTTCCTCTTATAACCAAATACCTCAGCAGTTCTCTGAAGATCTTCCTGGCTGTTTAGCTATCATCCGTGGGAATGCAGAAGGGAAGAAGACCAACTTAGAAGCTCTTCTATCACCCAGGACGCGACCTTCTTTGCCTGCAGAGTTCTACATCACTGCCACAAAGGACTGTCCAGCTTACATTGAGAAGAGTTTCATTACGGTGCCTCTGAGTGAGGAGGAGAAAAATTTCCCCATCGCCTTCTCTATTGTGATACATGAGAAGATTGAGATGTTCGAGCGACTCCTACGGGCTATTTATGCTCCTCAGAACATCTACTGCATACATGTGGATGTAAAATCACCTTTGGAGTTTCAGACGGCTGTGAGGTCTATAGTTTCCTGTTTTCCTAATGTATTCATAGCCAGCAAGTTAGAAAACATCCTGTATGCTGCTTGGACCAGAGTCCAGGCAGATCTGAACTGCATGAAGGATCTGCTGAACTCTACCTTCCAGTGGAAATATCTGCTGAACACCTGCGGGACAGACTTTCCCATCAAAACAAACAGAGAGATGGTGATGGCTCTGAAAGCCCTAAATGGCAGAAACAATCTGGAGTCTGTGTCCGTAATATCCACCCACAAATATCGCTACAAGTTTCATTTCAATGTCACGACTGACAGAATCACTCAGACATTTGTTAATAAGAGTCCTCCCCCTATCAGTGTCCCCATGTTCCAAGGAAGTGCCTACTTCATTTTCTCAAGGGTCTTCGTGAAACATTTGATAGAGGGCAACAACACAGAGGTGCAGAACTTTATGGAGTGGGAGAAAGACACACTTGTCCCTGATGAAACATTCTGGGCCACTTTACAGAGGATGCTGTCTGTTCCTTTGTCTACACCTGCTCACGCCTTTTATGATGTGACAGATATGGGAGCTATTGTACGTTTGATGAATTGGTCTTTTTTAGCAGGAGATTTAAAAAAAGGAGCCCCCTACTATAATTGCACAGGGAAATACCAAAGAGAGGTCTGTGTGTATGGAGCTGATGACCTCTGGTGGATCCTGAGACACCACCACCTCTTTGCAAATAAGTTTGATCCTGAAGTTGATGATGTTGCCATCAGATGTATGGAGTCAATTCTGCATTTCAGAGCTTTAGGTCATGACCCCCTGTCCACCCAAGAATATTCAGACCTTTTTATTTAACATCTAAAATGCTTTAAACATCTCAAACATCTCAAATATATAATTGCATAAGCCATGTTGATATAAAAACTTGTTTGATGGAATAATGTCTTATTGAAAGGCAGTTATTCCATTCAGGGGTGCACACAGCTGTTATTTTACATTTTTACATCAAGACTTGTTTTTTTTCTCCATGGTTAAAAATATATAGTTTAAGTTTTATGCATGCTAACAACAAATCTTTATTTTTTTCAGTTCTGAAAAGTTGCATGTTTTGACAACCACGACAATGTGTACTGTCATAAAACTCATGCTGTTTGTTCCCTATGAAGACTGATGTAAAATGTAAAACTTGAAAGTGAAAACTGCTTTCATTTTGGTAAATGCATGAGAAATAATTGAAAAACTGTCCTTTTTGTATAAATGTCTGTATATTTTCATAAACCTAAAAAAAAAAAAAAACGTTTTTTTTTGTGAGTGAAACTTGGCACTGGTTTGTGCAGTCTACATGATTTATTGTAAATTTCAATAAGAACAAATCAAAATACTTCACAGCGTGAAAAATAAAGTTTTACATGCCTTCTGGCTGTACATCTTCTCTTCATATGGTTTTTAAATAAAGTTAAACAAATGTTCCTGTGATAATTGAATTTTTGTGCTTTTGTTTTAGTTCTGTATAAAACTGAGGACTCAAGGGTTAACTGAAACATTTATTTTAACAATTTGACAAAAATGTTTTTTTATGTGCTTCATCTGAAGTCATTTAATCCGGATCCTTTTTAGTAGGCTAACAGCATCCAAGCCTGATGACATTAGACACACACATACACATGCACGTGCATACACACACAGAACTCAAAGCCAGCAAAGTCCTTGTAGATAAATATTTCTTCAAATATGATAGTCTGACTCCATCAAGGAACAAATCCAACCCCCACTACATGCCGTGGCACTAATCTCACAAAAATGAACCATAACATCAATAACTACGACATTGCACACTGATGTGTATAAATGTTCAGTCACACTATTTACCATACCATACCATACCATTTTATTTATAAAGCACTTTAAACAGGAACAAGTCCACACCAAAGTGCTGGACAAACAAACACGCAACAGGCAACACAGACAATGAAGTACAACACGAAAAACATAAAAACATTGCAGATCATAAATAAAACGATCCAATACAAATCAGCTGGCATTGAAAGCAATGGAGTAGTAGTGAGTTTTTAACCGGGATTTGAAAACCGAGAGGTTTGTTGAGTTTACACAACTAAAAATACATTCAAAATTATTTTTGCATGAATAAAATATAACTGTCTGACAAAAAAACATGTCAAGTGGCACTAAAATGCAGCTGTGGCTGACTGGTTAGAGCAGTCGTTCTCCAATGCAAGAGTTGGGGGTTCAAATCCATCAGCAGTCACATGCTGAAGTGTCCCTGGGCAAGACACTGACTGAACCCCTCATTGCTGTGTTCCATCAGTGTATTAATGTGATAAAGCACTGATTACAGTAGTCTCTTTAGAATGATTTGTTCAATTAAATTTATAAAGATCTAGAGTGGGTAAATGAGGCACAGATTGTGCTGTAAAGATCTTTGAGTGTCTTGATAAGATATAAAGGTGTTTTATAAGTACAGTCCATTTAATGATGACATTGTGAGTCCTATCTGTTTTAGGGTTAGGTAATCCTGTTTTCCATGGCTGAGATGGAGAGTACTGCTCCGCTTTAACTTTTTCTTTTTTCAAACTCAAAAGTTTTTAACTTTCTGTTAATGTTAGTTTCACGTGTATGATTATAAATAGCATCAGTTCCAGTTACTTTAATCTCTGTTCACATGAATTACTTTGTCTGTTCCATCATAAGGGGCCTCCACCGTGTGCCATCCTCCATCTCACTCGTCCTCTGCATCCTCTGTCCTCACTCCAACTATGTCCTCTCTAACTGCATCCATATAATAATATTAATAATAATAAACTTTATTTATATAGCACATTCCAACAATGCATTTCATTGACCAAAGTGCTTTATAAGATAAAACAAATAAAAACAGGGCAGGAAAAAAAAAACAGTCCAAATTAAAAATACAGCCACAATAAAAGGATGTAAAGGAGATAAAAAATATACTAAAAGTTAAACATAAAAAGCCCTTTTGAATAAATAGGTCTTCCATTTTGCTTTGAACAAAACAAGATAAAGAGATGGCATGCAACTCATAGGGAAGAGTATTCCAGGCTGTTGGGCCTGTGTCGTGGAAAAAAGTGATTCCCAGAACAGACCAAGGTTCATCAGATTTATTTACAAAGCTTTGGAGAATCCGTGCAGTAATTCCCAGGATGTGCAATATACAAGAATACACTCTTATCAGTGTCCTCCTCCATGTGAAAACCCTGGTCTGCTCTAAAATCTGGACTGGACAGATCAGTTTTATAGAGTAATCTTCCAGACCAGGCCTCAGCTCCTCCCCCTCGTGTCTGAGCTGTCCATCCAAGGGTCCGCTGCAGGTACAGAGGAGTGAATCTGAGTCAAGGACTGATTGAGCCACGTCACCATGTCATATCAGCTCTATCAAGTCAATGTACCAGTTCTTTCTGTTCCATACTGATTGTCACAGTAGGAGTGATTACATAGGACTGTTTATATCATACATCACAACATGAGCAGAAGGACGTTGCAGAACATTCCCACAGGAGAGTGATCATGATGAGTTTGCGGACGACACAACAGTGGTGGGTCTCATCAGCAACAACGATGAGACGGACTACAGGAACGAGGTGAGCCGCCTGGCCTTGTGGTGCGGACACAACAATCTCACTCTCAACGTGGAGAAGACAAAAGAGATTGTTGTGGACTTCAGGAAGAGGGATGCCCAACATGCCCCTCTGACCATCAACAACACCACAGTGGAGAGAGTGGACAGCACCAAGTTCCTGGGAGTGCACGTCTCAGAGGACCTGTCCTGGAGCAGGAACACTGCATCACTGGCCAAGAAGGCTCACCAGCGCCTCTACTTTCTCCGCAAGCTGAAAAGAGCTGGAGCTCCAACCCCCATCATGTGCACCTTCTACAGGGGCGCCATAGAAAGTGTCCTGACCAGCTACATCACGGTGTGGTATGGTGCATGTACTGCATCCTGCCGAAAGAGCCTCCAGCGTATAGTGAGAGCAGCTGAGAAGATTGTCGGCACCTCCTTCCCCTCACTACTGGACTTACCAGAGATGCTCACAAGTCATTTTTTGCAAGTCCAAGTCAAGTCTCAAGTCTTTGATCTCAAGTCCAAGTCAAGTCTCAAGTCTCTGATCTCAAGTCCAAGTCAAGTCTCAAGTCAAGTCTCAAGTCATTGAAGCCATTCTGTTGGCGGGGAGGAGGCCTTGGGGGCATATTTCAGCTGTTTCTTCAACTGCTTTGTGCTCTTTTCAGCTTTATTCAGCTTACTTCAACATTTTTGTACTTCTACTGACTTATTTCTACTAATTTCAGATCATTATGCTCCTTTCAACTAATTTTTGAAAGATTCTGATATTTCTGCTATTTCAGCTACTATTTAGCGGTTTTATGCCAATTTCAGCCTTTTCAGCTATTTCCACATTTTTTTTAATCAATCCAACTTTTTTCAGCCTAATTCAGCAAAATCCATGCTCTACCCACTTCCTTCTGGTAATTTAAGAATATTTCTGTTTGTTTTAGCTATTGTTCAGCTGTTTTGACCAATTTCAGCTTTTTCCAGATAATTTCAACTTTATTTTGCTTATTTCTGCTTATTTCAGATTTTTTGCAATTTCAGATTGTTTCAGATATTTCAGATTATGCTGCTTTGTGCTTATTACTGCTAGTTTCAGCTTCTTCTGCTATTTTAGCTACTATTAAGCTGTTTTATGCTGCTATAGACTTGTTTCAACCAATTCCACATTATCTGCACTTATTTCAACTTTTTCCAGCCTAATTCTGCTAAACTGTACTCTCTATTCTAATTTCTAAGACATTTAAGCTTCTTTCTGCTATTTTAGATTATATATATGTGCTATAAAAACTTTGCCATCTCTGCAGCTCTTCCCACACTGAAGGTGTAGCCATTAGCAATTACATTGGAATGTATGCTATTCAATCACAAACAATGGACACAATACATGCAGAAGAAAAAAGTCTCTAGGCGCTAAGCTTGTTTGTAGAAGATGCTAACAACCTTTCAGGCAGTGACTCACCTTTCCCGGTGTGTTTTCAGGTGGCAAATAAAATTAGATGTGGTGGAACCAGTGTCTTGTATTTTTATGCCACACACGCTGCAGTTTGCTGCTCTTCCATTTGCTACTTGTGCGAAGTTTTTATATCCAAAAGTTATGATGAACGGTGGCGCAGAAGCATGCGTCCTAGCCGGCGACGCCATGATTGTGATGGTTTGAGGCGCTTGCGTCACGTAACTTTACGTCCGCGCCAGCGGAAGGGGGAGGAGAGATCAAATTAAAAATAAATCAAATTAAAAATAAAAGATTGTTCACGAGTCTCAAATGGCGAGTCCAAGTCGAGTTGGAAGTCTTTTGAATGCAAGTCCGAGTCGAGTCTGAAGTCTCTGTTTTTGCGACTTAAGTGCGACTCGAGTCCGAGTCCCAAACTCGAGTCCCCATCTCTGGGACTTACACAGCAACCGCCTCACTCGGAAAGCCCTCTGCATGGCAGGTGATCCCACACACCCACTACACAGCTGCTTCAGCCTGTTGCCATCGGGGAGGAGACTGAGGAGTCTCCAGGCTCGAACCAGCAGACTGAGAGACAGCTCTGTTCATCAGGCAGTCAGGATGCTTAACACTCTGCCAGCTCTGCCCTCCCTCCCACTTGTACTGCCTTAATCACAAAAAACTTTCACACATTACCACACAACACAAAGTTTTTAACACTGGACTCTGTGTCATCAATACGGGTCATTCACTCAACTCACGGTCATGTGCTCATTCAGTTTGCACTACTTCTCATATTTGCACTAATGTTTGTATTACATTACTGCCTATAGTCATACTACTGTTTACATTTACTGTTGACATTTATTACTACTGTTTACATTTATTACTACTGTTTACATCTAGACTTTTTATATCTACACTACTGCTGATATACAGTATATATTCTTTTTACTAGCCTTATTGCATAATGCCACTTTGTCTCTATACCAATATCAACTACCTCATACATATACTGTGTACATTAACCTCATATGCTGCTTTGTCACTCTTTACAAATGTCAAATGCCAGAACCTTCATTTATTTTATAGATATACTTTTTATACTTTATACTTCGGGACAGTATTACACTCTATTTCATTTTATGATTATGTTTATTAAATGTTGGTGTTTTTGGTGTTGGTGAAACTTTTTATACTTTTATACTACTATGAAAAACTACTATGCAAAAAAACTCAGGACAGTACTAAACTTTTATTATTTCATTTTATGCTTGTTTATTAATTGTTTAGTGTTTAGTGTTTAAATGGTTACTGTTGCACCGAGGGACTGAGAGAGAAATGCAATTTCAATCCTGTGTATGTCCTGTACATATTGCAGTTCTGACAATAAAGTTGACTTTGACTTTGACTAAAAATAATGCACACTTGTCTCATCACCTGCAACAGAAAAGGACCGGTCCCCCCATTGTTTGCACCTTGAACGAGGCACCTCCAGCAGACATTAACTGGCAGACCACAAAGCTCTGCTGGGCTGGGAGGATTTTCGAAAGTTCTGAAATATAGGGTGGTGCAAGGCCATTCAAAGCTTTAACAGCAAACAGCAACGGCTTGAACTGTATCTAAACTGAACTGGGAGACAGTGTAAAGATGAAAGGACAGGAGTGATTTGTTCATATTTACGTGTGTTAGTCAGCAAGCGAGTGGCAGAGTTTTGTACAAGCTGTAAACGGGAGATAGAAGACTGATTAATGCAGACATATAAGGCTTTACAGTAATCAAGTCTAGAGCTCACAAAGGCATGGATGGCCTTCTTCAGATCAATACGGCTAAGGAGTGACTTACTTTAGAAAGCAGACAGTGCTGAAAGAAGCTGGTTTTCACAAGATAATTGATCAGTTTATCTACCGTATTTTCCGGATTATTGGTCGCACCGGAATAAAGGTCGCAGTGTCCAATTATTGCCAAAAAATTGGAAAAATCCATAAATAGGTCGCACCGGAATATAGGTTGCACCTACGTCACCGCCGACGTAACGCGTCATCCACTGCTGGCGCGCCGCGTGACCGCTAAGTACACCTGGCAATATGGATCGAGTGTTTAGCTCTGCTGCTAATGTCTGCCAGAAGCTAACAGAAGCTAACACGAGACGAGTCCGCCTCTCAGAAAACACGAATAAAAAAATTGAATTTTATGTCAAATGTTTTTTCCAAGACATGTTTATGTTTATGGTTATTAAATTTGTTCTTTTTTTTTTACAAAAGAAACAATACAAGACAATCTCATAAATGATAGTGTACAAAATATAAAAAAATGAAAGGTAGCAGAAAGAAGAATAAATCTTATTATATCTGCCCCTTACTTCCAACAATCAGATTAAACAACAATAATCAACCATGTAAACAATAATAATCTTCAACCAACTTTTTCCAACAATCAGATTAAACAATAATAATCTTCAACCAACAGTACAAAATGACTAACTCTTTCTAATTTTCTAACTAATACAATACACATTACGCTATTTCATATATATTTTTTTAACACATTTGTTTTGATCATTTTTTTAAATGTAAACATTGACTTGGCATTTTTAACTACATTCTCCAAGCCATTCCATAATCTAATTCCCTGGATTGAGGTAGAACGTCCCTTCAAACTGGTTCTGAATTGTGGTTTTACAAACAACTCTGTCCCCTTAAGATTATAACAACTTTGTCTTTTAACAAAGTGCATTTGGATATTTAAAGGTAATGCATTATTTTGAGCCCTATACATAACTGATAAAATATTATAGTCTACCAAATCATGGAACTTCAATAACTTTAGTTGATAAAATAATGTACTTGATGGATGACGGTAATGTTTTCTAGTGATAATTCTTACAGCTCTTTTCTGTAATACAAAAATAGGCTTTGTGATTGTTTTACACGCATTCCCCCAAACATCAATACAATAGATTAAGTGTGGAACAATGATTGTGTTATACAACAAATACAGAGCTTTATCATTCAATAGGTCTCTGACTTTGTACAGTACTGCTATCGATTTAGCTATTTTTATTCTTACAGAATTTATGTGTTGTTTCCATGTCAGTTTGTCATCAATGATAACACCCAAAAACTTCACCTCACTCACTCTACAAATCTCAACATCCTCAATTTTGAGTGGAACATCAACAGTTTTCTTTTTATTACCGAATATCATGTAATTAGTTTTTTCTAGATTTAATGATAATTTATTTATTTTAAACCAAGTTTGTATCTTGACAAATTCTGTCTTTATCAATTCCAACATTTGTTCTATATCTTCACCTAAACAGAAAAAAGTGGTATCATCAGCAAAAAGTACACATTTAAGGAGTCCTGACACATTTACCAAGTCATTCACATATAAAATAAAAAGCTTTGGTCCAAGTACAGAGCCTTGGGGAACTCCACATGTGATATTACAGAGGTCAGATCTTACATCATTTATTTGTACAAATTGTTTCCTATCTTTTAAGTAGCTAGATACCCACTGTAATGCTGGTCCTCTAATACCATATTTGTTCAGTTTTTCAAGGAGAATGGTGTGATCAATAGTATCGAATGCTTTTTTTAAATCAACAAAAATACTGATACAATATTGTTTTTGATCGACAGCAGTAGTTATTTGTTCCATTAATTCCATGAGAGCCATTGATGTAGAGTTTTTTGCTCTAAACCCATACTGACTGTTGCTTAGAATATTTTGTTTATCTATAAATTGATCTAGTCTGTTTACAAATAGTTTTTCAAGAATTTTTGAAAACTGTGGTAACAAGGATATAGGTCTATAATTGTTGAACACACATTTATCACCATTTTTAAAAAGAGGAACGACCTTAGCTACTTTCATATTATCTGGAAATATTCCTGTTGAAAATGATAAGTTACATATGTATGTGAACGGCTCAATAACATGGCTCATTATGTCCTTCACAAACATCATATCCATGTCCACCCAGTCTTTTGATCTCTTGTCTGTAAGATGTTTTACTACATTCATTATTTCCTCTTTGTTAGTTCCATTTAGAAAAATACTATTTGCACAACCTGTAATTGAGTGGATCACATTTTTATCTACTTTTGGTATCTTAGCTGCAAGGCTTGATCCAACATTCACAAAATATTGATTAAATCCATTTACAATTTCATTTTCATCATGAATTTCATCGTTGTCTTTTACAAAATATTTTGAAATACCAGTTTTTGCTTTATGATTCTTCAGGACACTATTCATTACTCGCCATGTTGCTTTCATATCACCATTACTTTTATCTAATAATTTACTATAATATTCTTTCTTATGTTTCCTTATAATCCCTACTAATTTATTTTTATACTTTTTATATTTTTCTTCAGCGCTCTGACTTCGCAATTTCAAGAAACATGAATACAAATAATTCTTTTTTTTACAAGCATTTCTCAACCCTTTTGTCATCCATGGTTGATCAATCGTATTTCTCTTTGTGTAATTTGTTTGCACACAATTCTTTTCATACAGAGCTTCCAGGATATTCATAAACTCATCATATGCTCTGTTCGCATCATCAACATACACATCATTCCAGTCTTGTTTATCTAGATCCTCTTTCAATTTTTCCAAAACTTTTTTGACGTGTTTATGATCTTTTTCTTCATTGTGACTGCTTTTGTGATGCTTTGATCATTTTTATAGATTGTGAAAACTGGTAAATGATCACTTAAGTCGGTCGTTAAGATACCACCTATCACGTCCCCATTTGTTATATTTGTGAAAATATTATCAATTATTGTGGCACTATGAGTTGTAATTCTTGTTGGCTTTGATATCAATGGATACATATTTAAACTGTACATTGAGTTTATAAATGTGCTTATGTTATTTGAATCTGTTTTATTTCCCATATCAATGTTAAAGTCTCCACACAAAAAAACATTTTTATTAAAACTCTTCTCCATTAGCTCCAAGATTTTATCCGTGAATATTTCTATATTTGCTCCTGGTGATCTATATACACAACTTATTATTATGTTTTTATCGTTTTTGTTTATTATTTCTATTGTTATCATTTCCATAATATTATCAACTATTATTGACATTTCACTATTTAATTTACATTTTATTTCATTATTGACAAATAGAGCGACTCCACCACCTCTTTTATTATTTCTGTTCATATGATATAATTCATACCCCTCGATGTGAATATTACTTGTGTTATCATCATTGAGCCATGTCTCTGACAGCGCTATTATTGTAAAAGTTCTATTTAACTGTTTTAAGTAATCTGTTATTTTGGATATGTTTGCATTTATACTTCTGCTATTAAAGTGAATAATAGAGAGAACTCCATTTGATATATTGATGTCATTAAACTGCTCTTCATTATAATATTCGCTATCTTTTATTACAGGAAAAAAATTTGCATCAATCACATTTTCAACATTATATATTTTAGGTTCTGAGTCTTCGTATGTTGTCATGTTCTAATGTATTTGTTCATTTCACTGTATATTTTATCCATTTTGAGTGTGAGTTGCTTCATTGATTTGTAATTTTTCATCTCCTGTGTTCATCCAGATCCGTCAGCTCTTTTATCATTTTAGGCTGAGACCCTTCCTTTGTTTTGATAAAGATGTATCCATTTCTTGTCCATGTTGATGCTATTTTGTTTTTTAACCACCTTGCTTCCTTTGCAATTTTTCCTTAGATGTTCATTTATGTAAACGTTTGATCCCTACAGATTTCTTTTATTCTGCATAACATAGTTTTTTGTATTCCTGCTAATGAACTTGACGACTACTGACGGTTTGAATCTTGGTGAATTATTGGGCAGGGTGTGACAGAACGAAATGTCCCCATAGTTTATGTCAATGTTCATGTCCTGTAAGAAAGTAACTACATGTTCCTCCAGAGTCTCTTGTTCTTCCTGAGATGCATTCTCAGTTGGGTCTTTGTTGGTAAGAGTTCTTGCATATGTTTGACACTTACTAACATCAAGTCCTGAGATCACCACGTTGTCTTGCTTTGTGTATTGTTCTAAATCCTCTATTTTTCATTCTAGTTCAGCAATTTTATTGTCTTTGCTAATTATTAGTTCTTTCAGTTCTCTTATTTCTTTAATCAGACCGGCCTAGGAATCCATTTTTTTTTGTTACATTTTCTATTTGTCCACTCATAAAGTTGAGTGATTCTTTAAAGTCTTGCATTTCTACTTAGTCATTTCCCTCCGGTTCTGGTGACTTTTGTCCTCTATTTCTCATATTTACAGAGTCTGGTGACTTTTGTCCTTTACTTCTCGTCATACTTACAGAGTTTGTAATCTAATGGTAGCAGGTCTCTGGTTTGTTTGCTGAACCACATGGTCCTTCCACAAGGCTCACAGGCCTAACGATGGTGCAGCAGTTATTAGAACAAAACTCATGGTTTCAGCAGCCTGCAGCAATCAGCTCTATTATCCGAAGAGGTTTTGCTCACTAGATCCGATGTAGCCCAGTTAGCACAGCACGTAGCTCCAGTAGCTCCAGGCGCAGCTCCGACACCAGCCTGGCCCCAGGCGGCGGTGCCCTGGCTCGCCCACGGCGCTCGGCCCAGCTCGAAGCCCCACCGGCTCTCTCACGGCGCTCGGCCCAGCTCGAAGCTCCAGGTTGCGTTCACGGCTCTCTGCCCACTTGCGGCGCTCGGCCCAGCTCGAAACTCCAGGTGGCGTTCACGGCGCTCGGCCCACGTGTACCACCGCGCTACCACTGTAGCGTGCTTTGTTGTATTCTTTCGCTGCAACAAAGCCCCTCCAGTGTGCCAGCCCGTTGCTACGCTAGGCTAACTCTCGGCAAAAACTCACGGACACGTTTGCTTGTAGATTCATAATTCTGAATCGCATGTTCCAGTCCAATTTCCGCAGCTTTTTCAGCACTCCTCTCTGCACATCCAGCACAAAAAACTGCAAGTACAAGCTCTCCAAATACTCCTTTGGAGGTAGTACTGGCAGGAGCCCGACTAAAAACATCCACTCTGCTCAGCCGCCATCTTGATGTCGTAGTTAAGTACATTAGAGCCTTATAATTACTCTGTAAGCAGAAATAAATATACTTATACTATATATACCTATTGGTTTCGAAGCAATTTATAACATAAAGAGAAGCTAACAGAAGCTAACACGAGACGAGTCCGCCTCTCAGAAAACACAAATAAAAAAAATCAAATTTTAAGTCAAATATTTTCTATAGACCATCGTTACGTACATTAAAGCTGCTATACTGTATGTAACTTTTCTAACAATATATTTTCAACATTTTTCTTCACTCTGTCACTAGACTGATGTTAGAGAGGTAATCTCTGAAGAAAAAAAATTGTCCCCTTGCTTCTCCAGGTGGTAAATAGGCATTTCTAAAAAGAAAAAGTGACCCGCCATTAACCAGCCAATAAAAACAGAGTTTGTAACCAGCCAATAAAAACAGAGCTTGAATTTGAATCAGCCAATAAAAACAGAGCTTGAATTTGAATTTCAGCAGACCATGGGAGAGCAGAGCCATATATGGCTCTGAGGGGGAGGGATCAGAATGCTTTGCCTGTTGAAATTTTTTCTAAGTGCTGCAGTTCCACAGAAACTGCAGACTGAACATTTAATGTCTTATAATTTAAACTTTGTAAACAGAAAAAATATACACCGAGTGGTTTAGAAGTTATTCATAAGCAAACTGAAGTAAACAAATAAAAAATGAAAAAACATGGGAAGTCCGCCTCTCAGAATACGAATAAAAAATCGAATTTTATGTCAAATGTTTTCTATAGACCATCGTTACGTACAATAATGTCTTATAATTTAAACTCTGTAAGCAGAAAAAATATACACCGAGTGGTTTAGAAGTTATTCATAAGCAAACTGAAGTAAACTGAAATAAAAAATGAAAAAACACGGGAAGTCCGCCTCTCAGAATACGAATAAAAAATCGAATTTTATGTCAAATGTTTTCTATGGACCATCGTTACGTACATTAATGTCTTATAATTTAAACTCTGTAAGCAGAAAAAATATACACCGAGTGGTTTAGAAGTTATTCATAAGCAAACTGAAGTAAACTGAAATAAAAAATGAAAAAACACGGGAAGTCCGCCTCTTAGAATACGAATAAAAAATCGAATTTTATGTCAAATGTTTTATCGAGACCATAGTAACGCACATTAAAGCCTTATAATTACACTCTGTAAGCAGAAAAAATACACACCGAGTAGTTTTGAAGCTATTTCTAACATACAACAGATGTGGGTGTCCGCCGCCAAACAGAACAACAGCCACAAGCTAACAAAAAGCTACGGTATGCTAAAAGATCGGTTTTTTATTTTATTTTAATCTCAAACATCTAATAAAGCTACTCACTTGTAAACGTCCACACTGTGATTTTATTCCGTAAGTTTCATAAAAATCCGCTGAGTGGTTCTTGACTTATCTTGCAAAAAAAACAGCTAAGAAACACAGAGCTAACAGCTACATCCAGGCCAGCACGCCCACAGAGTGTCCGAGCACAGGAGCTTTTTTTGGGACACATGAGCTAGAAACGGTCTTCTTCTTCTTCTTGGGTCGGTGTACTCCTCTGGAAGTGGTACTGCACAGCGCCACAGCGCCCCTTTTTCTGCCGAAGTGAAAAAGGCTGATATCTGAGTCAAAAATTGGTCTAAAAATATGGAAAAAATCCATAAATAGGTCGCATCGGATTATAGGTCGCAGGCCTTGAAAAAACATAAAAAGGTGCGACCTATAATCCGAAAAATACGGTAGCTTTAAGTTACAGTCACGCGCCACTCCTAGATTTTTTTTACCACCTGGTAGGAGTGGGGGAAGAGGAAAACATAGACTGGGTGAGAAGTTACTGTATTTAAGTGGAGAATATTCTGAGGCAGCCAATGCTTAATGTTGTTTAAGCAGCTGACAACATAGTTTAAACTGAGTGAAGAACTGGGAGTGACCGGCAGATAGACTTGTAGATCATCAAAAAAAAAAAAAACACAGCTACAACAACAACACAACAACAAATAGCTACTTTTTATACATTTAGTTAAATTTGAGATAATTTCAGCAATACTTGGATATGGTAACTAAACTATGATGTGCTGTCAATTTTATTTCTTGTATATTTTATTGCAGATATTAAACTTGCAGTGTTCCCTTATCAGTCAGTTCACTGCGGTGTAACATATGACTTTGGGAATTGCGCCCCCGCGCGGTTCACCTGAAGCAATACAATCACGCCTTTTAAGGCAAGTGTGCGTCGGCATCAGCAAGGAGGCCCCGCCCTCTTTGCATAAAAGGCGCTGACGACACACGTTCATTCTATTTTGCCCTTCACCTCGCGTCACACCTGAACTTCGCAGGACTCTCTGTGACTGGATTGCTCGACCGGAGGTCGAGAGAGAGGACTTCCCTGTGAGCACTTTGTTCAGCGGACGCTAACCTAGTGTCGTCGACTTTCAACATTTTTTCTGCTGTTTCGTCGCCCAGTTTAGCGGGAAGCTAACTCCGCCACACGCCTACCTGCTAAGCTAACGGAGCTAACAGGTTAGCCACCACGAACAGCACAGCGAGAGGATTTCTTCAAACCACGTTTAGTGGCAACTAACTGGTTTTCACTCGACGTCTCTTCTCGGCCATGGCTCCGGAGAAGAGCAAGAGGAAATCAAAGAACTCCAACAAGATGAGCAGGCCAGTGTGCCCTGGCTCCCAGGCCTGCCCCAGCGGATGTGGCTATTTCATCTTGGCGGCGGACACCCACGAGGCCTGTCCGATCTGCCTAGGAATGGTCCATGTAAAGACAGCTTTGGACTCCCCTGAATCTTGCCCTCAGTGCAACCAGCTACGTGAGGTGGTGAGACGAAGGCACGTGGACTTTGTGGCCTAGGCCATGCGCAGCTCCACCGCGGCACGAGACCCGCTCCTCACAGAGGCTCTCACTTCCACAGTGGAGTTGGAGGCAGACGAGATGGAGGACAATGGCGCTTTAGACTAGGGTGAGAAAATGGACATTGTTGCCTCGTGGGGGACACCACAGCAGAGTTCGACACGAGGGACTTGTTGCGAGCTGACAAACTCTTGCTAACAGCCTCGGGCGAGCTATCGGACGACGAGGCATACAACGAGGAGGACGGAGAAGACGAGGACTTCTCCCAGAGCCCAGCGGCAGATCAACCAGAGGCAGACGAGTCCACCCCCGCTCTGTTCGAGCTATGTCGCAGAGCCACGGATGCTTTGAGGATAACTTGGCCAGAACCCCCCCCCCCCTCGACAACAGGTAACGAGGCTGGCGGGGAACTTCTTTTACGCCAAGCAACAGTCGGCCACAAGGCACAGGATGCCCATCTTTCCCGACTTCCACACGGAGCTGAAGCGCACCTGGGCTGAACCCAGGGCCCCCTTGACACTGCCTCTCTCCCAATTTCTCGACGTGGATGGAATGGAGGCGGCAGGCATGGCTCACATTCCTCAGATAGAGGAGACTTTGGCGGCTCATTTGGCCCCCAGGACGTCAAGCTCCAGACCCACTCTGCCTAAACAGGCCTGTCATGTGTCAGTCTCGCAGCTTGAAAAGAGCTACCGCGCACAGGGCCTCGTTGTGCGCGCCATGAATGCCTCTGCAATGATACAGGCCTACCTGGCCAAGAAACTGCAGGAGCTCCAACAGATCTCCAACAATAGGAAGGCGGTCGAAGTTTTGGATGAGGCTTGCAAGGCGGCAGACTTTGTCCTCCGCCTCATGAGAACTGCGGCCATCGCTCAGGGAAAAGGTATGGCCGAGACAGTTATTGCTCAGCGTCATTTGTGGTTGACTCTGACAGACCTTCCAGAGGGCAAGCGCGCCCCGTTCCTCCACCATCCCATCGAGTCCACAGGCCTGTTCGGCGGGGCCATGGAGAGGATCCAGAGCAGACTGGACCAAAGGAGGAAACAGGAGGAGGCCCTACGTGAGGAGATGCCCAGAAAACATTTTGTGCAACCCAGAGACTCAAGTGGGCACAGGGGCCCACAGCAACGACACCACTCTGCCACACGTCGACCAACTCAAAAGAGGCCAACGCTCGAGAGGGAGCAGTGGCCAAAACCCGCCTCAGAGCCTCCTCAGACGGGCCAGGCCTGGTCAAACCACAGGTTTGTACCACTTCAAGCAGGTCCACCAAGGTCCTCCTCAACGAACCGTGACAGAAAGCAGAAGTCAGCCTGAACCAGAGCTACTTCACCACCATTCAGGCGTTTCCACCCACAGGGAAAAGAGGAATGCCGAACATTTAATGCCAGCTTTTGTGCTAAAGAAGTCACGATTAACTGGTCCAGAATGTGCAAACATACAAAATCACTCAAATGTTTGTGTAATAAACAGAAATTGTTGTTTGAACATGACAATAAAGTCTCAGAAAGCCCAAAATGTTCTATGTCTCGACTCAGCATTAAGGGGGAAAACATAACACTTTTTTATGCAAAATGTATCAATAAAGAGACGGGGGGCCGGTTCACTCACCCGGCTACCCCCACTCTAATAAGACGGGTCAGAGACCTGTCTGCCCCAGACAGACTCTCTGACCCCTGCAATGGGACAGACAGGGCCGGGGGCACTCTCCCGTCCCTTCCCCCCTGACACATGTGAGTTACAGAGTAAACATGCCCTCCAGGCTGACAGCACAAGCTGCATCCTGGGTAGCATGCAGCCTGTGTCCCTGGGTTATGTCAACCATAACTCAAGGGTACAGACTGCAATTTTTCAAACGTCCACCACCCTTTTTGGGAAGGGTGACGTCAGCCATAAACCTGTCTTGCGCTCATGTTCTGAGGGAGGAAATTTGCTCCATGATGCAGAAGGGTGTGATCAGGGCAGTTCCTGCTCACGATGTAAACAAAGGTCACTTCAGCAAGTACTTTGTCATTCAAAAGCGGGGAGGCGGTCTCATGCCAATTTTGGACCTGAGAGGTTTGAACAGGAAGCTACGCACGTTCAAGTTCAACATGTTGACCTTGAGACAAGTAATCTACTCTGTACGCCCGAGAGATTTCTTCTACAGCGTGGACTTGAAAGATGCTTTTTTCCATATCAGCATCCTGCACACCCACAGAAAATTCCTATGTTTTGCGTTCGAGAACGCCACATACGAGTTTCAGGCCCTTCCTTTTGGCCTAAAAACCGTACCCAGGATGTTAATGAAATGCCTGGAAGCGGCCCTGACCCCTATGAAGAGCCAGGGCATCAGAGTGTTGAATTATCTGGATGACTTGTTGATCCTAGGGGACAGCAAAGTCCAGGCAAGAGTACACACAGACATAGTGATGTCTCACTGAAATCACTGTTTTGTCATAAACCTGGAGAAAAGCAGTTTGTCTCCATATCAGATTGCTGTTTTTCTGGGAGTAGAATTAGACTCCATTCTGTACAGGGCGAGGCTCTCAGAGGCACGGGTGGCAACCCTTCAACTCTGCTTAGCGCATTTTCAGCTGGGCAAGACGGTGTCTCTCAAACTTTACCAACGTTTGTTGGGCTTACTGGCAACAGGAATTGTTTTCGTTCCTCTGGCCCTATTAAATGTGCGCCCTTTACAGATTTGGGTCAACGAGCAGCTGGAGCCCCTCCCTCCCCATCAAACGAGAGGGATGAAAGTCAGCTCAGAGTATGAAGGTCCTGCAGCCATGGAGAAACCCAACAGTGTTCAGCACAGGAGTCACACTGGGCAGGGTATTGTCCTGGGTCTTGGTGACGACAGATGCATCCAAAACAGGGTGTGGGGGGGGGGCTCTGCAGGAACCAGTACGCTCGTGGGTTCTGGACCCAGCAGGAGGCCCGGCTCCATATAAATTTCCTGGAACTCCTAGCAGTGCTATCACTGAAGCACTTCTTCAGAAAGGGGCTAATTACACACCAACATGTCCTGATAAAATCAGACGACAGGTGTAATGTGGCCTACATCAACAGGGAAGGAGGGACACGGTCCCAACCCCTCCTGATGCTGACACAAAAATTGCTGACATGGTGCAGCTCCTGGATCTTGTCAATGAGGGTAACTCACGTGCCAGGGGAGCTAAACCACGGGGCGGACACCCTGTCAAGGGGAGCCACCTCCCCTCAGAATGGCGCCTGAACCCACGTATCGTGGACCAGATCTGGGCACGATATGGGAGGGCAGACGCAGATCTGTTCGCTTGCAGCAACAACACACACTGTGCTCTGTATCCCTCCATACGGGATGTGAACGCACCATTGGGGATGGATGCCCTGACGTACAGCTGGCTAGCAGGGAGACGGTATTACGCATTCCCCACCGTCCCTTTAATTCAAGCGACGTTAGAGCGCGTGCGCAGGGAAGCTCTCTCTCTAATATTAATAGCCCCCAAGTGGCCAAAGAAAGCATGGTTTACAGAAGTGATCTCACTCCTGGCAGGAACACCTTGGCAGCTTCCCCCTCACAGGGACCTGCTGACCCAGGCCCACGGGCAGACCTTGCACCCAGAGCTGTGGCAGCTCTGGGTCTGGCCACTGAGAGGGATTGGTTCATGGCTTCCGGTCTACATAGTAATGTGTAAACACAATACAGGGAGCAAGAGCACAGTCTACGCAGACGCTCTATGCACGTAAGTGGCATGTTTTTGAGATCTGGTGTCTAGAAAGGAATATTACTCCATATTCCTGTGACTTGACACAGCTCCTCACTTTTCTGCAGGACCTACTGGAGAAGGGACGCTTCTTTTCCACCATAAAGGTCTTCTTATCAGCCATCTCGGCGTGCCACGAAGGCTGGGGAGGTAGATCACCTGGTGCCCACCCTTTCATGATACGGTGCATGAGGGGCGTGCTGAGGAAGAGGCCCCCGAGCAAGACTCTGGCCCCTCAGTGGGACCTGCCTTTAGTGCTGGACGCATTGTATCCGTTTTCGCATTGCACGGCCCTCTCCAGTCCAGCTCGTCCCTGGGTGGCCCAGAGCCAGCTCTGGGTCACCAGCGTTCATTACGCATTTGCCGCAGAGCCGCCTTGAAGTGGGTGGGCAGTTCTTTGGAAGTGGGTGGGGTGCTCTCTTCACGTGAGTGGAGTGTTCGTGTTTTAAGAGAGGAGACTCTGCTAAAAATTATTTGTTAGCTGGATATATATATATATTAGTGTTTCTGAGTTTAATTTTTGTTAATAACTGATCACAAATCAGCTTATGTCACAACGTAAATAACCACGAAGCGCGCACCCATTTCCGCCTTTCAGCGCGACTTGAATGTCATTAAAATATAACTAATATTGTCTAACTGTTGCGCGCAGCCAGGGTTTTAAAATATAACTAATAATCTCTAACTCCTTTGCGTAGCTAGAATGTTAAGAGCGGTGATTCCTTCATAAGCAACGTGAACTCCTAAAAAAAACAATCCGCCGCCGTGGCTTAGAGCGTTAATGCTCTTTTATCTTGACCAGACGAAGCGGGTTCGCGTCCCACCTGGGACAAGGTTTTTTTTACGTTTGTCTTTTATTGGAGTAAATAAAAAGGAGTTTGTTTGGTAAAATGCTTAACAAAACTCCTTTTTATTTACTCCAATAAAAGACAAACGTAAAAAAAAAAACTCCTTTTTGGAAATACAAACTTCAAATTCTGGGATATAAACTCCTATTCCCACCCACCCCTTTGTATTTTTTGAGCCAACGAGCAGATAAACTTGCTAAAAAAGCATTGAAAGGAGAAATAACAGTTAATATAATGTTAGGGAAAGGAGAGGGTAAGTCAATTATTAAAGGAAAAGAAAAAGAAAAATGGCAGAAAAGATGGAATGAAGACAAGAAAGGAAGAAGATTATTCAAAATACAAAAATCAGTTACAATAAATAATTATAGAGAAAGATGTAGAAGAGAAGAGGTGATAGTAATGAGAATGAGGGTAGGCCATACACTTCTAAATGATACAATGTTCTTGATAGGGAAACGGAATGACAGTAGATGTGTGGAATGTGGGGAAACAGAAAGTGTAGAACATGTACTGATGGAGTGCATTAAATATACAAATGAAAGGGACAGATTGAAAAGAAAAGTCAAAGAGGCAGGGAGAGTTTGGAGTATGGGAGGAATTTTAGGGACTGAAGGGGATAAGGATAAAATAAAAGATGTTAGAAAAGAGTTGTTCATTTATCTACATAAAATTAATATTAAAAGTAGAATATAGGAATAGGAGGCCATGAGCTACACACTCTTGCTCAGTAGGTGGCGGTATGCACCTGAACGCTGTTTGCAATCCGCCATTAAACTAAAAGAAGAAGAAGAAGAAGAAGGTTCGTGTGTGGACTTGTGCTAGGTGAGAGGTCTGTTTGCAGCTGCAAGGTTAATCCTTATATGTACAATAAACCTGCCAATAACTTGCACATTCGTTTCAGAGTTTCCTTCAACCTTTTGAATTCGTAACAATTTGGTGACCATCGACGTGGGAGGTAGTGAAGGAAGGGAGACGATTTGGAGGGTTTCCCCCCCACCGAGCGGGAAGAGCACGCGCGCAGTCAACAAACGGTGCCTTCACAGAGTAGGTGAGCAGAACTCCTCTTATCACAAAATGTCTACGTTTGGACACACTAAATTATTTGTTGACTGAGGGCTGTTCTGACTACGGGTGGGCTATGTTAGCAGCTAAAAGTAAAAAACGTGAACTACTGTTGGTATTTCATTTGGATGTGCATTTTTTTGCGGTTCTTGTACATGTAAGTAAAGTGAAAGCACATAGTCCACACACACAGGGATAATATATGAGTGCCTACATTTGCTTTTTCCCCCTCTATGAGCTCCGGCCTGTCGGCTGGTAGACACTTTTTTCTTTTTCTTTTGGGCTCCGGGAGGCTGTGGGGTCGAGGCCTGACCGTGTTCTCCGGGACTCTAGTCGCCGTCGAGTTCATACAGGCTTTCAAACCGGCACACGGCCTTGCCGTTAAGAGTGGTTAGGCCGCTCCGGGTTCACACGTTGCCGTGATGCAGAGATGCTCACAAGTCATTTTTTGCAAGTCCAAGTCAAGTCTCAAGTCTCTGATCTCAAGTCCAAGTCAAGTCTCAAGTCTCTGATCTCAAGTCCAGGTCAAGTCCAAGTCAAGTCTCAAGTCATTGATCTCAAGTCCAAGTCAAGTCTCAAGTCTCTGATCTCAAGTCCAAGTCAAGTCCCTAATATTTGAGTGACACCGTGAATGAATGTATGCTATTCATTCGCAAACAATGGACATTAAATGTCTCTCCTTTTAAAAATATCCAGGTTAACATTAGATTAACACACTGACGCTAAGCTTGTTTGTAGCAGCTGCTAACAACCTTTTAGGCAGTGACTACACGTTACAGCTTATTTTTATCTGAATGTAGAGGCCAAAACATTACATTAAATGTCTCTCCTCAATTCAATTCAGTTCAGTTTATTTATACTGTATAGCTCCAAGTCACAAGTTGTCTCAGGGCACTGAACAGAAACAATCAAATATAAAAATAATAAGTTAACAGAAACTTTAATATAAAAATAATAAGTTAACAGAAACTTTAATATAAAAATAATGGTAACACTATTTATCTGAGGAGACTGCTTTGAGTTTAACTCCATGTTATAAAAAAGCTACAGTAGTTAGCCAGAGTTATTTCAGGATGAAATAATTTGAACTTCTGTTTGAATTTAATGCTATGAACTTTTTCCTTGAACTTTTTCCTTTTTGTTACATTTACCGGTACTATGAATTTCTCACAGGGCAGAGAGCCAACATGGAGGACTCACAAACATATACAGTATTATTATTATTATACAGTACAAATAATATTGTCCAGTGTCTGATGCTGCAGTCATGTTACTGAGCTCCCACTGATGGGCTAACCTGGTTCCACCACCAGCAGCAGGATCCTCAGACAGAACAGCTGGTGGGATGTCCTGGTATCTGCAGCCCTCTCTCCATTTGTTTCTTCATGGACATGGAGCTGTGAAATTATGTTGTGCCCTTTCCTCAGCAAAACGCTCCTCCAGTGGAGACTTTCTGGACAGACTGCAGGGAGGTTCCTAAACAAACAACAGGTTTATCAGTATTATCAGTAAAAAGAGATTATTAAATCATTTTTAAGACTGAGAATGTGTACAATTATTAGCTCTGTTGTTATTGCCTAACTAACCTATTCAATAATTCTTCAAACTGTGACATTCACTCATAATGGAATGAAAGAGAACATAAACAGAAATTATATAATAATGAAAACTAGAGACATTAAAACATTTTAAAAGACACAGAGAACTTTAAATGAATTAAGAATGTTAATAAGTGTTGGATTTGAGTGCAATGTAAGTGCAATCCATGGTTGAATTGAATCCACATCTGAAAAGGGATGCAACCTTTTCACAACATATGCTGTAACTGTTTTGTGGCACTCGGTTACACTGACGTATTTACCTTGGACAGTCACTGGTGAACACTGTGAAGCCATTTCAGGTCGTTTGTCTAAGAAAAAAAAACGAGCTAACGTTAGCATCGTGTTTGTATTTGAGCTGACTTACCGCTTTAAGCGGAGTATAACTTATTAGCTGCCTTAATGTTGGTATGAGACTAGTTTATAGTTTATTTATTTACCTGATGGAGCCGAAGAGGTAGCGATTAGCGAAAAGTTCGGCGGAGCGTTTTGCAGACGGACCACTCTGTACTTCCGGTCGGATACGAAGCGAAAATAATCCGGTGGAGTGCGTCAAAGACGGGACACTATTTTACTTCTCCACCCTCCTTTGCATGATAGAAAATTATTGCAAGTGCTGCACTGACCTGACTGGTCATTTTATTAAATTAGTACGCTATCGATAGCAGATGCACACTTCCGGTGGATTCTTCTTCGTTGGTTTTCGGTGGCGGCTACTTCCAGTCGGCTAACTAGCATCGAACATAGGAATCGCAAATTAATATTTTGAACGATTTCGGGAAAACCGGACAGTTAGTCCCGGTTCCGAACAATTCTCGATGCTCACGAGTCTCAAATGGCGAGTCCGAGTCGAGTTGGAAGTCTTTTGAATGCAAGTCCGAGTCGAGTTGGAAGTCTTTTGAATGCAAGTCCGAGTCGAGTCTGAAGTCTCTGTTTTTGTGACTTAAGTGTGACTCGAGTCCGAGTCCCAAACTCGAGTCCCCATCTCTGCCGTGATGTGATAAAGTTCACAACCGGGACCTCTGTGATTGCTGTTAGAGCTACATTTTCCCTCCCCTTCCCAGTTAAAGTCGATTACCGTATTTCCACTGTATAGGTCGCACCCATTTTTAAGATAACTTCATTATCTTTTTATTATTTTTTTGGCTTTCTTTTCTCTTTCTTTGAGGCTTGCGACCTGTACACCGGAAAGTGCTGTATACATGCAAACAAAGGCAACAGGGACAGATTTTTTATTTTTATTTTCATATATTGTTTTGTGGGTTAGTGGATGCACAGAAAGCTGGCTGGAACCTGCACATGCAGCTGTCACACGGCCAGCCTCCCCCACTGACTTACTGCGGTTCCTACAGATAAGGCTCCCCTCCTCCCAGTCAGTACCAGGAACGGAGACATACTTTGAAGCTCAACGGCCTTGTCCTCCTCCTCCTCTTTGTCCCCCCTCCTCCTCCTTGTCCTCCTCCTCCTCTTTGTCCTCCTCCTCCTCCTCGCCCTCCTCCGTATGCACCTGTGGGCCTTTC
>JBBPBX010003172.1:0-28516 GCA_038048925.1 Garcialebias charrua | reverse complement strand
TCTTTTTTTGCAACTTTTTCTACCTTTAGCTTCTTGCTAATAATTTCAGTTTGTTTCAGCTACTTTTTGTTCATTTGAGCTGTTTTTGTTTTGCTTTTCAGTAATTTTTCTGCTGTTTTCCCTGTTGTGCTCCTTTCAGCTAATGATTTATTCCAGTTACCGGTTTAGCAAACTCATTCTGTGTAAGCAACATGCAGCATAAATGCATTTTCACAGGCTAAGCAAATTCTCTAGGTCAATTTTCCAACACAACGCATTATGTTAAATTAGGATACTTCTCATTACCCAGTGGAACTAAAAACAATCCACCCCCTTTGCTTTTCTGTGCATTTTTCATCAACTTTTGTTAAAATCGCCTCATCATTGGCTTGTTTTCCTCTCGTCTTGCCCTGATCTTCACTTTCTCCTGTTTGTCTTGTATCATCTCCTCCTCCTCCCTGGTGTGAGTCCTGCAGCAGGATCTCCCCTGCTCACCTGGTGGAAGGCCTCATGCTAATCTCAAGCCGATTAGGCTTCTTATCTTCTCAGCTCTGTTTATGTGCTTTGCTCCAACAAAAATACCGCGCAGAGTCGGCCTCTTTACTGTTCCTCACTCTTCACAGCCTCCCCGCCCCCCACATATGGTCTTATGCCTCTTATCAACAGGTCTGGTTCCTGTAAGGTCCCATTGTGGCTAGTTTGGGCCAGTTCCTATGGGACCGGTTTATTTCTGTATCCATGCGCGCATTAGGACCCCTTTGGTGGGCGTGAAGTTCTCCTGCAGTGGGCGGGTAGTTCTCCTGCAGTGGGTGGATCATTAATATCAACGCTTCTAACCAGCTGGTGGCGCTAGTGATACATTAAGCTCTTTACGAACCACCACTAACAATAGAAGAAGAAGAGCTGGGGAAAACAACACACAACAAAATGGATGACCTCGTTGCTTTTTTCAACGTTCTGCTTTGCCTGTTGCTTTTTCAAAGAGTAGAAGAACTGAGCAGAGTTGGGAGGGAAGCGATTTTCAATCACAGAAGACACGTTATTTTCAGGCGTCGAAGAGAACTTCTGTTCAGACGTTTAACAGCAATCCGAACCATGGAAAGGCTGCGTTTATCCACACAAAACACTGAACAGTCTGGAGCAAAGTAGAGTTTTTGAACGTTTAAATGAAGTTTCCATAGCATAGCATAGTTCATTACTTATTAATAAACTACATTACATTGGACTCTGGAAAAACCTTTTAGTGTTTATGCTTAACCTTGCAGCTTATTAAATTAAGCTATCGCACATTATCTCAACAATTGAAGTGATGTTTAGCAAGAGGAAGCTAGGCTTTTTTAACTTCGATTTGATCCTCTATCCATTAAAAAACTACATGATTTGAAAAACATGGCTATAGTGTTTTAAATTTAAATCCTGCTGTGCTCCATTTTACCAGTCAAACTCACGGAGATATTTTTTGACCTTGGGTAAACATGCTGCAGAAGCTGCTGGATCCACAGGATGGACATCAGGCCACAGGTGTTTGAGATGCTATGATGGAGAAACTCCTGAATGAGGATGATTATAAACAGATTACACAAATCCTACACCTTTATAACTGTACTGCTATGTAGATTGATTTACAAAACATGGAAATAATGTATTATGGCTACAATTTCCAGTACTCATTACAGAAAAAACAAAACAATAGAAAAGCTACTCCTTATTTGTAACTGTCACTAATCATCTGAGGACCTTTGTCAATTTAATGAAAAATAGTGTGTGTGTGTGATTCAAGTTATAAAGCTGTGCTTTGCCGTGAGCTTGGGTTATGGAGATTGACACATGCCGAACAATCTCCATTTTGCAAGCTTACAGAACGCCACAGCTTTATAACTTTATTCACACACTCCATTTTTCATTAAATTGACATTGCTCCTCAGATGATTAGCGAAATGTCTTCACTTCAAATGAAAGTCTTTTTTTTTTTAATCCATTTTGGTTTGGATTTGACATGTAAAGGATAACATAGAATCTTCACCAGTGTCGTTATAGGTTAAAAAAAAACAAAGTTACTTTGCTTATCCTACACTATTGACTTACAACAAAAATGCTGTAAGCGCTTCACTTTTGAAGATAAGATGGAAGCACAACTTACAATTGTGTTTTTATTAGAAATTAAGGCATACAAAACAAGAAAAAACTTTTTTAAGGTTTAGAAATATACATCTCTCGTAACTTATCGGTTTGCCATGGAACGGGCAACCGTTTCCAGCACCCCAAGGAGCGCTTGATTGAAAGCAGCCCTCTGGTCAGCCTCCTGCCTTCGTTGTGCTGCTTCCTCTCTTCTTAAAGCCATTTCCTCCCTCAGAATGGCTTGCTCCTGCTCCCTCGCTGCGTCAGCTTGACGTTGACTCTCCGCAGCAGCGGCCTCACGTGCTTTTTGGGCTTCCTCGATGGTTAACCGGAAGTGTTCCTCTCGCTGTGCCCGGTTCTTCTCCTCCTGTTCAGTCTGAGCTGTAATAAAGCTTTCAGCTACAGTTGTCGCTTTGCGCTTTCTATGACCTAGATAGAACAAACAAGAAAATGGCTGTTAGACAATGAAGTACAGAATGATACAGTTTTTAAATACGTTATTGAAGTTTTAGTTCCTGCTAATTTTGAAAAAAGATCGTAACATCAGGAATATGATTCTCTTCATAAAGCAATCTTGCACCTTTATGGTGGTAAGCAAGTGGGTATAAACAAATGACATGTATTCTTTTTCAAGAGTTTGTGTGAATTTAGAAAAAGAACAAGGCCATCATAAAACAACAAAAAAAAAACACACTGAATAATATGAATTATAAACTTGATGAATGAAAGTTAAAGTAATAAATGAATAATACATTTTAGCATTAACACAATTGAATAATTGATAATGTAGTTTTACTACATGTACGTTGTTTTACAAGAAAATAGTAAACACAACACAAAATTACTATCAACGTGATGTTAGACACGTTTGGTGCTGCTTCATACCTAGTAAGGGGTGTTGGGTGGGGCCTTTCTGCTGCGTGTTGACCGGCGGAGTGGATGTAGAATTCCTTGAAGCTGTACTTGGAGATTCAGTGGTCGGGGAAGGGTTTGAAGTGGGAAGGCTTGGAGAGTCAGAAACAGAATCTGAAGAGCCTTCTTCTTCTTCATGGACACTGTCTGCATCAAAAAAAGAGTGCAAAAACAGAAACAAAGTACAGTTAACATTGATGCCAAGTAATGACGACGTAACAGTGTGAGCCTCATTTGTTAAGATAGTGTATATACAGAATTTCTTGAATTAATTCTAATAGCTATTAATATAAATTTAATGCCATTACAATGTTTTTAATACTACTACAACACTGAGCTGGAACCATTGTATTTCAGTTCAGAGCAACTAATAGTAAAGTGATAAATTACTGTAATTTTCTTCCTAAAGTTTGGTAGTAAATGTAGTTTTATAACTATTTTTGTATGCTGGATACATCAAGTTGCTTCTTGCCTCAATAAAAAGCACTGACCTACTTGTTATTTAAATCTAACCCACGGCAAATAGTTATTTAACTTTTCACACACACAACATAACTCTAATGGCAAACAAAAAACTTGAAACTTGAAACCAGAATAGTTTAAAATAATTCATCATTGAACACATGCAAAATTCAAATAGAGGGGGGAAAATAATAACAGCTGTACTGTATATTTCTGCCTGTAAGTCTCTGTTTTTAACAAAATTTACATGCCCTGGGACTTATAGGCCAAAGTGACATATTTATCGAATTTTTCCCATATTTATAAACCATTTTTGGACAGATATAACCGTTTCCATTTAGACTAAACCAAAAACAGCTGCACCACCCCGGTGAATTTGACCATTAAAGTGCATTTATTAAGCAAATGATAGACTGACACGCAACTCTGCTATAATTTACAGCTAAGAAACAATTCTTTAGGAGCTTTTTTGTTGTTAAATTTAAGATAAACGAGCGCATGCCTTCTTCCTTGTTGTTGTCGTCCCGCACGCGCGTGCAACAGCACCAAGCGCCAAACTATCTTTACAGCAGATTATTAAATCACGTTTTTAGTAAGAAAACGTTAGACTGAGACACACCTATGCTATAATTGACAGCTAAATAATTGTTTATGTATTTTTCTTCAGAGAAAGGGGCCGCTCCGAGTCCTCCCTCCATCTTTTTTTTTTTTTCAGAAAAGCCTCTCGGCTGTTGCTGAAGTCTCCGGTGGTTTTTCAGTCCAAAAACGCTCAGAGAGTTGCATGACTCACTGGAAATATGTTTAAAGTTATAAAACACTCACCATCTACTATAGACTCCAGAAGAGAAGTGCTCCTCCGACTTGTTGTTCTCGATTTTTGGCAGCATGGCAGCTTGCATTTCCTGGAAGACTTCTTCTTCTTCTTCTTCTTCTTGGCGGATTGCAAACAACGTTCAGGTGCATACCGCCACCTACTGGAGAAGACTGAATCTCCGCCCTCCGACCTAGGACTACGCCCCCTGACCAATCAGTGACCACACTGTGCTGATGTCATAACTGGACCCATGAGAACTGGTACTTTGTACCTAGTTGAGGCAGGCACCAAAATAGGACCGGTTTCTCGTGAACAGGACCCTGTGGGTACACTCCATAACTAGTTGTTAACTAGTTACGAACGAGCCCGAACGAGCGCCAACAGGACCTGTTGATAAGAGGCATTAGTAAACCACACTAGTTTTGATATCATGGCTCCTCATTCTTGGAAGGTTGCACAAAACGGGGATTTCAGCTCAGATGCACGCGTTATTAAAGGTTTGTGTCTCAGGAGGATGGATAAGCAGGACCTTTCTGGTTATTATTTACCAATATGGAGGCTGAAGGGATCAAAGATGTGTTATTAGTATCTCGCGGGGGCATAAAAATCAGACAAAGCCGTCACAACAGAGCACGTTTAACCCAGTAAAACAATCCGCACGCACGTGTGTACTTTTGTATTCTTTTTAAATGCATTCAGGGTCTAACGCACACACACAGACACACACATGCCCTGACACATGTGAAAAGTCATCCCATGTCCATGTGAAAGCAGTAATGCCGTAATTACCGTGATCCTATTGACTTAATCAGGAACCCTGCGGGACTCACAGCAGGCCTCTCAAGGTCGGGGAAACACAAAAACTATAATTTAACCATTGGATCACAACTCTAAAGTCTTTTATTAATTTACACAGTTGTTGTTGTTTTCTTCTACACAAACACACAAAGCCAAAAATAGCATAACTTGGATTTAAATAAAACATTTAGCTTAATTACATTATTTAAAAAAGTAAAATCTTTTCTACATCATTTACAAAGACGTGGTTGTTACAATATACATACATAAATGTATGTACTGTATAACGTGTTGATAAGGAGATTACAGGACAGGGATCGAGGAGCTCAAATTTTAGCTGCCAATTCATTGATACTGTTCTGAAATTGTCCCTTGCTTCACTCCAGGGCGCATCATCCCAACGTTTAGACACGATTCATCTGGACTCCATTCAGATTTTCCCTCCATCTCAGGAGGTTTATCCATGTTGGACAGCAGGATGGAAAGAGCACGGGGTGGAATGTGAGTGGAATAATTTTTCCTGTGTGGTTTATCTGCTAAAAGGCATTACAGAGGTCAGAAATGTATAACGCCATGCATCCTGGAGAGTGAATATCTGCAACTTTGGCTTCCAAGAGAGGGAGAGTTGCATAGCAACCACCATCCCCACAATGACCACTTTACATTGGAAAATAATACACCCCTACTTGCAGCCAGAGAGCATCTTATACTTATCAATAATTATTACAGTTAAAATTATCATTTTTTACAGCATTAACAATAAAATCCAGATTAAGATAATATCAAAACCCAAAACTTTCAATATATTTAAGATGATACAGCGAAGCAAAGTTGGATCTTGACAACAGAAAGCCGGGATTTAATAACCTCTATGTACACAGGATTGTTTATTTAAGAAGTCTTTTTGTAATTACGTCCATTTAAAAGTGTGGTTAACAGGATAAATGTGTGTAGTGTCTACAGAATTAAAGTCTGGTAGAAAACGCCCTTTGTCTCCAGGTGAGGTGGAGGTTAGCTCAGTTTCTGCAGGTGGGGGTTTGCTCAGCTCACAGTTGCAACAGGTTCTTCACCCCCCTCCTCCACCTTTGCGCCTTTGCCCATGGTTTTCATTTTGATCATGATGTCAGTGAACGTCTCCTTCACCGTCTTCTCGAGGAGGTAACCCTCGCTCTCGCTCTCCATGTCCTCCGGGTTAGCGAGCGTGGACAGGGAGCTGTGGACGTACTGCAGGCCGACGGTCACGGCCACCTGCAGAGGACAGGAAGACCAAATCTGTCAGAAACAACAAACCGTTTGCAAACACGCAACACATTTTAAACTCGTATATCGAACAATTTAACTGTAAATTAGAAAGAAAATTTAGCATTTTTTTTGAACTTCTTTAAACTAATAAGACTTGAATATTCTAAAATGGAAAAAGTTTAATATTTAAATAAATGCTACAGCTTTTGTTTTGTTTTTCTGTCATCTTTATATACTGTACATATTTAAAAAATGTAACTTTATTTACTAATATTTTACACATGATCACGTCGTTTCCTTCAGAAACATTGTTCTCTTTTAAATCTATTTTGTCTTATAGCTACCATTTTGCTAAAATAATAATTGTGTTTTTAGCTAGCCTTTTGCTGCTTTTGTTAGCTATTTGCTGCTTTTAGTTTTTAACTACCGGTAGCTTTTGGCTTCTTTTAGCTACCATGTTGCTACATTTTAATTATACTTCAAATTTTGAACTGGCCTTTTTCTACTTTTAGTTTCTATTATCATTATGCTATGTTTAGCTTTTATTTAGCCTTTTGCTACTTTTAGCTAGCACTCCACAGCCCTTGACTTAGCTATTAGCTTTTTATTTAACCTTAGATTTTAGATAAACTTTTGCTACTTTTTATTAGCCTTTTGACTTTCAGCTTGCATTTTACTAATTTCATCTTTTACTATAATGTTGCTGCTTTACCACTTAGCTAGATTTTTGCTACTTTAAGCTTTATTTTGCTACTTTTAGCTAGCACGCCACAACCCTTGACTGATTAGCTTCTTTACATTAGATTTTAGCTAACCTTTTGCTACTTTTTGTTAGCCTTTAGATTTTTAGCTAGCATTTTACTAATTACATATTTTGCTACCATTTTGCTGCTTTAACAATTAGCTTTTTGCTACTGCTTTGTTTTGCTACTTTTAGCTAGCACGCCATAACCCTTGACTGATTAGCTTTTTTACATAAAATTTTAGCTAACCTTTAGCTACTTTTTGTTAGCCTTTAGACTTTTAGCTGTCATTTTTGCTGTCATGATTGGTGACTCTAAATTGACCCTAGGTGTGAGTGTGAGAGTGGATGGTTGTTTGGTGTGAGTGAGACAGGTCCCTCTTGTAAATGAGTCCCCGTGACTCAATGAGGCTAGCCTGTATAAATAAAGGTTGAATGAATGAATGAATTTTACTAATTTCATATTTTGTTACCATTTTGCTGCTTTAACACTTAGCTAGTTTTTGCTACTATAAGTTAACTACAATTTTACAACTTTAAACTATGAACTGGCCTTTTTCTACTTTTAGTTTCTATTATCAATATTTAGCCTTTTACTACTTTTAGCTTTGTTTTGCTATTTTTAGCTAGCACTACACAACCATTGACTTAATGATTAGCGTTTTTTTACACTATATTTTAGCTAACCTGTTGCTACTTTTGTTAGCCTTTAGATCTTTAGCTAGCATTTTACTAATTTCATTTTTTGCTACCAGTTTGCTGCTTTACCATTTAGCTAGCATTTTCTACTTTTATTTAATCTTTATTACTTTTATATACAATTTTACTACTTTAAACTTCAAACTGGTCTTTTTATTATCAATATGCTACTTTAAGTTTTATTTAGCCTTTTGCTACTTTTATCTTTGCTTCTACTTTTAGCTATCACTCAGCAACATTTGTTTCAGCTCCGTCAGCAAGTTTTAGCAAAGCCCTTCAACACGCAGCGTTCACACTGCAGCTCTGCCGAAAGTGACATATCTGTTGATCAAACTGCTTTCAATTTATTTTGTTTTCAAGACAAAGATGGAAAATAATCTAAAATTTATGAAGTCGCCCTCAAGCTACAGGTCATGAATTCTCATGTGAACAGAAGAAAAATCTGTTGTTTGAACGGGGGGCGTCAGCTGAGGAGATGAAGCTGCAGCAGCACCTCTTGGCAACCCATTCCTCCATCCCTGAACTCAACGTCTGTGTCAGACACTTGCATAACTCCTCCTAAAGCTGAAATTCTTCTGGACTGATAAGCTCCCACGGTCTGCTTTAATCCATGTTTTGAGGACAGAAGTTTGTTTGCCATATCTCCAGCATGAAGATCCTATCTAAAGTGTCTCTATTTACTGTCTCTGTTCTGATGTAAAATGTCCGCACGAATCACATCATTCTTGGTATCTTTGACTTCAAGGATTTATCTCTACATGCTGGTTCTTGGAAGCAAACGGTTGTAGGCAGGGCCAAGACAACAACAACAACAACAACATATGATGGCAGTGAGCCTGAGGTAAGACTTAAGTGAGTAAAGATGAAGGAATTTGGAAGGACGCTGGAGGTTAAACGATGAGCTTACAGTGGAATTCACAGGTAACAGTGGGGAGGACATTTTGAAAGAAAAGGCAGGAAGTGGATAGTGCACAAAAGAGGGCAGAAAGAAGGAAAAGCAAGAATTTCAACGGCTTTGCATGTTTATACTCCCTACAGAAACCATTTCACTCAGTACCAGTTCAGTGTTTGATTTTGGGTCTACTAGATTACGTTAAGTGCTTTATTTAAAAATAAAGTCAACATTTTTCTTATATGTTCATTGCCACAGCACCTCTTGCTAGGTATGCTTCATTTGTAGCTATTTTTCTTGCAACCCCCCTCATGCAGTCTGTTTAGTCAGCTGTTTGAGCATAAAGCCACTTTTAGACAATTTACATTGTCCCTGAACAGCATACAACACCTTTGGATGTAATTTTTCCTCTCACTTGAACTCTAGCTCACTAATTGCTGTCTTGTGTGGGAATCCCTCTACAGTACACATGCATTACTTGATTGTTGCAGGCAGACCTGCTCAAACCCTCTTGTGGAGTTTGTAAGCTCGTGTCGCATGCATCTGACTGTCAGGTGTTTGACACATGCCGCCATGCACGCGAGCGAGAGTGGTGATCAACATAACCTAACCAGCTGCTTTGGCTGCATTTGATGGATCCAAACGCTGTAGACTTGACGTAATACGTTACATGCAGAAGAGCAAAAAGACAAAAAACCTGGCCTCCAAAGGAGACATTTCAAACATCATGGACATTCTACGACATTTAATTTCCTTTGATTTTGGAATTTTGGAGCACCCCACAATTACAAATGTTCTGCAGTTTTAAAACATTTTAGAAAGATCTTTGTGATTTATTTGCTGCACATACGCACCTATAATCCAAATTTGACATTTTATTGGTTCTATATAGTCTGACTTCCAAAACTTGTTTCATATATACTTCTTATTGGTTTTTAAAGGGTGTTTTCACTTTAAATTGATCATTAAGTGATGTTTACTAATGTTTATTTTTAATTGAATGATGCTGATGTGGGAGATGTGTGGCGCCTCCTAATCAGGCCAATCAAAGCACTGTTCAACAGGGAGCAGATACCCTAACATACTTTTTTTTTTTTCAAGAAACCTGCAAAAGGAAACGGAAATCATTAATATGTGTAAGTGAATCCCAAATTCTAAATCATTTGGCACAATTTTGCCAGACCAATGAGTCACTCATGAAGCTATATTTCTTGTAAAAATGAGGAATGTGCTGCAAAACAAACTGAATTCTGGCAAATGCATTAAAATTGACTCTTTCAAGCATTTGCTATAAAACTTGGCGTGCGCCATAGAATGGATATTTTTGTTTTTTTTCCCCAAACTTTTAGATAAAACTGTCTGAAATGTAAAAAAGGTGTGATCCATCTTAACTTTTTAAACTGAGATAAAACAAGCAGAACATTTGAATGTTGGCATCTGCATATCTGACCTCCAACATGGTGACCAGCAGCACCAGTGCTCCGATAGAGTTCATTATGCCTCCGTAGTAGGACAGCAGGGCGTCACGACAGCCACGCTTCCAAACGTTGAGCTCCTCCGTGTAGTGGTCGTAACTGTAGTGAGCCGAGTTGTTAGTCATCTGCTGCTGGATGCAGGGCCTGGGGGAGCTGGGGTTGCAGCAGCTGAATGGCACTCCATCCATCAAGTACTGCCCGTCCACGTTGCTTCCGATGCGACTAAAAGAACAAAGCCAAGTTTTGAATTAAAGATGGAAGTCATTATTTGAAGCTATAGGCTAAGTAAATGACAAAATCTAACCTACAAGTCCATGATGGACTTCTCTTTTTAAACACTTGTTTTATTCTATTGTCTTGTTTCTGAATATTTTGAAGCCATAGGAACCAAATCAGTGCCTTAGAAAAGGAAAGTGTTATTCATAAAGCATGAGTAATACTGCAGGAAAGATTGTAAACTGATTCCCACCTGTAACTTGAAAAGCTTGACGTGCCATATTTCAAATAAAGCTAAACTTTCTAGCTCTTGTTAGCAGACCCCCAGATTAGCATGCCTAAAGAATCGGACAGGTTTGCACGGGTGCAAAGTGTCGTGCAAAGCACTCAACTAAATGTGCACAAGTGGGTCAAAGCTCAATCTCACAAGTTGATCTCATCTCTGACTGATGGTTGTAGGTCAATGGAAAGACAAGTGTGATTGGATCACAAAGCTTCATTGACTTCCAGAAACACCACTATCTTATCAGGAGCAAAAGTAATGCCTGAGGTTGCACTTTCAGTAAAACTACAAAGACTTAAGAAAAGCCAGCCTTGTGCAGGAGAGCGATAAACTCTAATCAAGCAGTTTGTAATAATAAGAGCGCTTCTTATGATGGATTTTAAATGATTTGCAAGCTAACAAAGGTCTGCAATGGCACCGTAAGAGTTACTGTCAACTCGTGGTTTTCAACTATGAGGTAGACAGAGGTCAGTTTTTCTGGTAATCGCACAAGAATTTGTTCTTTACGATGTTGAGCGGTGCTATTCTTGGACGGTTGTCAGGTCTTCTGCAGATTGGACAGGACACTGATTCTAGAGGGACATGTAATCCCAGAGATTAAACACTCATTATGTGCCTGCTTTCAAAAACTGTCCCCTTCACAATTGTTAAAATAAGTGATACATTAAAAGGCTAACAACTACTGGATCCTTGCAACACACTTTCAATTCAACATATGCCATTTGGACATGTACTGTATACAAAATTTTTGGTTCCTAAACATGGAAACACGTTTTCCTTTGTTTTATTAATGAAATGACCATGCAACCTCTTTCACCTCCAAGCCCACCACTACCAGATCCATATCCCCATCTTTACCTGTCACCATTATTCAAAGGTATTTATAAGTGGAAGAAAGTGCAGAGTACACCTGCTCTAACCTTTCTCCAATCCACTTATGCTCATCTCTGCACAAATAACAGCTATAGTGCTTCACCTTTCAATGTCAAGCTTACACACTAAGGCTGAAAAAGAGCTAATTTATGGTCACACACATCTCTCTCTCTCACACACACCCACACACCAGATAATCATCAGATTGTTGTAAGGGATTTAGCTTTCAATCTTTGTCACTCACTCTTTCACTTCCTTGGCGCTGAAGTCCAGGTAGCGGTTGCTGACCCACTGAATCTCAAACCAATCTCTGAAGTTGTCATTACCACAGCAGCGGAACTCTATCTGCATCAAGTCTAGGGTCCTCTTCATGTAGCAGCGTCCTGGTGTGTCCGTGTCCTTGTAGTACTTCATGCCATTCTTCAGCCCCTCAGCCAGGGTGAACTGCAGGGGGATCCGCATCACGAAGCAAAGCAGGGACGTGAAAAACAGCAGGGTGTTGAACACCATGCAGAAGGCCAAGAAGGTCTTCAGCATGGGCTTCCACTTTACAAACTTGGTAGGGTCCAAAGAGTCGTAGCAGACTTTGCCTCCAAAGGCGTTAATAGTACAAGTTAGGAGGCCCATGATTATGAGCACGTTGGGCAAGAAGTGGCTTTCGTTGTTGTCCATAAGTTCTGAGCGCTTCCGCAACTCGATCTTGAAGAACAGGCCCAAGCTGAGGACCAGGATGCCTGCCAGTACAGCAAACCAGTACATAAACCAAACCGTCTGAGCGAGCTTCACTCGCTTTTTCAGATCAAACTTGACCACCATCAAAGCCATGGTTTGACCTGTAGCACGTCCTTGTCCTTGAAGAAACTAGTCAAATGGTGAAGAATTGCAGAAGCTCCAAGGTTTCCAGATGTACTGAAGCTAGAAAGATGCCAACCTGCAGTTCTTGTTTCCTTGTTATCAGTGTTTCCTCTTGTTGATCAAACACAGCAGGAAAGTCAGCTCAAGTTAAAATCCATCCCACAACAAGGAGCTGAATTCAAGGAATTAAGGAGGACTCCAGAGTGGCAAAGGAGTCTTAGTTCTTCAAAACTTTCTCCTTGCCCATTGTGCCAGAAAAAAAAGATAAAGGTTCATAAGGCTCTACTTCTGCACATTTGTCTTTTTACAGGTGAAGCTAATCCCGATGTACTGTTCTCTTGGAGAGGTAGAAGATTGCAGAGGAGCCTCATGATTAAACTCCCAAGTTGCCGTACGTCATGCTAAGCCCCTGTAAGCAGCCTGATCCAATTTACAGAAATCCCCACACACAAGATGAGCCTGATCGTAAGCTGCTACCAGGGACCATAATTGGTTTGAGAGTTCACGTGGTTGTGGCCACCTCCGTGAAACGCACCTGAGACCGAGGTTCACAGAGATCATGGACTTGACAGTGGAGATAAACGTGAGACTATTCACAGGTCCGCACCACAAACCGGATGCTTTCACAGAAAAACAAATAGGCTGAGCGAGTGAAGCTCACAAAAACACTGTTGGGTTGATATAGCAATCGCTGCACATTAATTCAACAAGAAATGGGTCTTTCTTTCCCAGTGGACCCAAAACCAGAATGGAAAAAAACTCAAGATTAAACACACGTCTTTATAGGATGGTGTTTATATTACAGTAGTCCCTCGCTACTTTGCAATTTGACTTTTGTGGACTCTTTTGCAGTTTTTCAAAGTACAGTACAGTACTACAGTATACCATACCATTTTATTTATAAAGCACTTTCAACAGGAACAAGTCCACACCAAAGTGCTGAACAAACAAACACGCAACAGGCAACACAGACAATGAAGTACAACACGAAAAACATAAAAACATTGCAGATCATAAATAAAACGATCCAATATAAATCAGCTGGCATTGAAAGCGATGGAGTAGTAGTGAGTTTTTAACCGGGATTTGAAAACTGAGAGGGAGGGGGCCTGTTTGATGAGCAGCGGTAACTCGTTCCAGAGTCTTGGGCCTGCTACAGAGAACGCCCTGTCACCTCTGCGCTTAAGGCGAGTTTCTGGAACTATTAAGAGTACCTGATCCTCTGACCTCAAAGCACGTGGAGGGACATATGGGTGTATCAGATCCGAGAGATAGGCGGGGGCGAGACTGTTCAGCGATTTGTAGACATACATGAGAATTTTGAATTGGATTCGAAGATGAACCGGTAGCCAGTGAAGGGAGGCCAAGACTGGTGTAATGTGCTCTCTTTTGCGTGTGCTGGTTAAAAATCGGGCAGCTGCGTTCTGAACCAGTTGTAATCGTGCAATGGTGGCTTGACTGACGCCAAACAGAAGTGAATTGCAGTAATCAAGCCTAGATGTAATGAATGCGTGAATCACTGTCTCCAGGTTGTTTTTAATATGGGCTTCAGCTTAGACAGACGCCTCAGCTGGAAAAAACAGGATTTGACGATACATGACTGTTGAGTTTCATGGAAGGATCCATTATCACTCCCAGATTTGTGACAGTATAGGGTTGTACATGACAAAAAACAAAACAAAAGTGCCGCCATTTTGTAGTTTTCTCTCAATAAGCCTACACTGTATTGCCAGTCTAAAGGACTACATTACCCAGAAGGCAAAGTTGCTTTCTGCTGAAATGTAGGGGAATTTTGATCCGATCTGAAAAAGTTCTGTCCTTACAGTATTCGTTGTGACGTCTGCGCTCAGTAGATGCTGAGAGCCGATCAGAACCGGACGAAGGCTGTGTAGATCTGCCGAACCAGAACCGAGCCAAACTGGAACCGAGCTGCTGCAGAGCTGGTGAGTAAAAAGACATTACAACTCTAAACTTAAAATTTTAAGTTGAGTGAATGATCTAGTTATCGTAATTAATAAACTCTTGCTTTAGTTTATTTGAATTCAGACGCGGATCTACCGTATAGGCAATTAAGGCCGTTGCCTGGGGCCCCCAATCAGCAGGGGCCCCGCCCCGCCCCGGCCAGTCACCTACATTCCTAACATTGTACGTTTAACATAAAAATAATTATAGTTACGATGAAAACGATCATTAAAAACGCAATACAAAAAACGGTTGATTTCTGTATCCCCCTACTAACATGGACTATTCCATCTTGACATCTTCCGGTTTAGAGGTGAACTCCGCTCCGTCATTATTGAACTGCTAACGTTGTGGCTAGCTGCTTGTGCTTGTTGTCTTCATAAATCACGAGAGAACCCCGCTGTATCAAGCCAAATTAACGCGGCCGGAGGATTGTATTCGGTGTTTTGTGTCAACCACTCGACGGTGAGTCATTTGTTTTATGTATTTGGGTTCCTTTTATGAAATAGAAATGCGGTGGCGACACGCCCACTCCATTTATGTATTTGAGATTTAAAAGTGGTCTTAGTGATTAAAAGATCATTCTCTTTTAGTTAATTTCGTGGCCGAATAGAATATATATATGTAAAGTATTAAAGATCCACTGACGTGATTTTTCTACTATTCATCAAATTGCTCAAAATATATATATATTATCATTTAAATATGTTAATTTTTGCAAACAAAATGATAAATCACTTTAATTTTGCTTTAAAAGTGATTTTGAACTTCAAGCCGTGTTTAATCATGGGAAATCCGTTTACACCTGAACGCACCATCTGTGATGTAATGTGCAGAGTGAGAGGCAGAGGGCTCCAGTCTCTTCAATAGCAGACATTTTAAAACCTGACTAATTTAGCAATCTAGGTGAAGATTTAAGCTATTTGTCTTCATTTTGGGAAGCAGAAAATAGTTTGGGTGATGGAACAAGAAACAGCAGGATCTAATTTAGATCTGATGCCGTATCAGACTTACTTTTATGTGAGCTGCTCATACCGTGACAAGCCAAGAGCTCTGCCTCAACTCTGCACATGACATCACAGATGGTGCGTTCGGGTGTAAACGGATTTCCCATGATTAAACACAGCTTGAAGTTCAAAATCACTTTTAAAGCAAAATTAAAGTGATTTATCATTTTGTTTGCAAAAACTAACATATTTAAATGATAATATATATATATTTTGAGCAATTTGATGAATAGTAGAAAAATCACGTCAGTGGATCTTTAAATAAATCCTTTGATTTTTGTAATTTCATCCTTTTAGGATCATTTTAGTTACTTTTCATTAAATCTGTTGACTGCCTATAGAACTTTGGAATTGATTTAATTTCTTTTGGGTTGCGCAACAAAACAAAAGAAATTACTATTTGTTTTTTGAAACAATATTGAAGTAAATTAAGCTTAATTGACTCTTATATGAATTAAACTTGGATACAACTTGGAAGTGCACTTTAAAACTTGATCTGTAACTTAAATTTGATCTTACTGTTGATGTGGTCTTTGAATTGAAGTTACAGGTAGTCCCCGACTTACAAGCGAGTTCCGTTCCTGCGAGTTGCTCGTAACACGAAAATTCGTAAGTTGGAACACGAAGCACGTGTTCTCGTAAGTCCGGATTTTCGCTCGTAAGTTGGAACATTTATGCTAGCGCTACTACGAACACTCGTTTTTCATCAAAAACGTTCATATTAGTTCATAAACATGGTCGGAAACGTGTTTCCAAACGGTTAGCTAACACACTTTCATCTAAAAACACAAAAAAGTGCTGTATTTTTTACAAATTTACTTCTCTTTCGCCAGCTCGTAAGTCCGGGACCTCGTATGTAAGAGCGCTCGTAAGTCGGGGACTACCTGTATAATAATAATAATAATAAACTTTATTTGTATAGCACCTTCCTACAATGCCTTGCATTGACCAAGGTGCTTAACAGGACATTTGAATGATTCTTGAAAAATACCTGCTGGAATTATTTTATTTGTTTTTGTGAATGTTTAACTATGTGAATGTTTAACTATTTTTGATAACAGTTTAGTCCTGTGTATATAGTAATGCTAATTTTTGTTTTATTTATGACCTTGTTTAGGTCAGGTTTTTTTCACCCCCTGTTCCCACCAAGGATGGCGAGCTACCAGATCACCGCAGCTGTGCGGTAGGACTTAAATTGCACCAAACTATTTGTTTTTTTCTGGACATATTACCCTGGATCATGAACTACAAACTACCAGATTATTGATTGATGGACCTTTAATCATCCGGGATTCAAGAACTGATTTAAAATAGGAAAAAAAAGAACTCTTGGGTGTAATCAGGGTCTGTTTTGTTGTGTGTATTTTGTCTATTGGTTGTAATTAGGGTCTGTTTTGTTGTGTGTATTTTGTCTATTGGTTATACTCAAAGAAAATGATTATTATTACAAACAATATTATTATAAATACCTTCCTAAGTCTATACAATACAAACAACTTAAAACTTGCTTCTTGTCTGATGGTGTTTTATTCACACAACAGGCTCCTCAGCTGAACCTTTTCTGACTGCCTATTTACCATATCTGGCCGTGGTCAGGCGCCTAGCCTTAATGAGCGTTACACATCACCCAAAAATCCAGGAAGTGCTCAGTATGCTTGAGCGGGAAGACAGAGGAGATGGAAAACAGATGAAGCCAACGCGAAGATACGAAAGCGGAGCGGAAAAACGTAAAAAGACTTTAAAGGATAGTTGTACCTTATTAAAGTAGAGAAAAAAACGGTTGTTTTTATTGTCTAGTTCCCAGTATTAGAGTATTAACATGAAAATCTTTGACCTTCAGGGCAGGGCCTAATGGTACATTTAGGCTGACTTGGGGGAGGGCCCCTTTACAAAGGTTTGCCTGGGGCCCCAAAATGTCTAAGTCCGCCACTGTTTAAATTTATTAGTTGACTGAACTGTTTTTGTATGTTGTTTCATCTCAGAAGTTGATGTCATTTCTACTTTGTGGTTTTTCACTTATTGTGGGGGATGGGGGGTTGGTGGTGTCCAGAACGTAAAATGAGGGACTACTGTACAATGTTTTTCTGAATACAGTAGTCCCTCGCTACTTCGCGGCTCATTTTTTGTGGATTTGCTACATCGCGTTTTTTAAAAGTAGGACATGATTGATGGATGAGTCATGGGTTGTTTAAATAAATTATTTTAAATGATTTTGCACCATGTGTGCAGCCCACAAGTGCAGGGGGAAGCTCCCTCCTGCAGCTGATCAGCTGATCTCTTTCTCTGCCACGCACACATATCCATCGTGATGCATCGGCATTTGCAAAGCTACTCATCGCAGTCATAAAGACAAGTTGAAAGAAGATTTGTGAAGAACAAAACAAAATCTGCTCATATTTTTCTTTCATACACATACTTATAATGTGCTTTAAAAAAAAACTTGAAGTAAGATTGGTGATTGGATAACAACTATCTGGTTGACTCCAAACACTGTACAGTATTAAAGTATGTGTTAGGGACGATGCACAGGTATTACCTTTTCAAGTTTTAGTTTAATATATTTAAAATTGTGAAAAGAAATGGATGTTTTCTGAGCTCAGTTGGCATGCAGTGGCAACCATCTTGATTTAGGTTGCATCCAAACGTTAATCAGATGCAAATGTCAACTTATGACTACGTTCTAAAAACTTCTCATCAGAGCTACATTGATACTAAATGTTGTGTTGGCAGCTCCTCTGTTCAGTGAATTTCTCTTAATAATGAGCTACATATTGGACAATGATGCTTTGGGGTGAAAAGGTCTGAATTTTACTTTTTTTTCCTGCAATAAATCATGATTGTTGTGTAGTTTCACACTGTCCTCTCTCAGTCTTCTGTCACCTTTGTGTCATGTTTTTCTTTTTTCTATTGCTCGCTGCTGAAGGTGAAGAGGCCATCACGTTTTTGGCCTATTTGTGGGTGTTTTTCTGTGCCGTTAACAAAATATCTCATGAATCAGTGAATGGATGAATGAAGCTTTCAGAAAATAATCACTGAACATCTACAAATGAACAGTCAACTTGATTCAAGATGGCTGCCACAGTCAGAGGACCTTAAAAAAAACACAAAAACGGCTAAAATTCAGTATATTTTTACAGTTAGTGATGTAAAATTTGGAGTGATAGTAGCTGAAATTGAACCCCAACTCATATTTTGAGCGCTAACGGATTGCACAGATCGTTGGATTCAAAATTTGTTGCAGCTATTTAAGTTTATGTGTTAGCAAAATATCTCAAAAACCACTGGTCAGATTTTAATGAAACATTCAGGAAATAAATCACTGCCTGCACATTTTCAACTTATTAATTTTTGTAGTAAAATTCAAGATGACTGCCATCATTAATCAGTTTTTGTAAACACAAAAATGGCTAAAATTTTGCCAGTTTCACTGATTTAAAGTTTGAGCTACATTTCTCAACATACTGTATTTTAGTTTTAAACTCTTGTATGGAAAGTGACGGGTGACATGCCTTTAAGGAATGTTAGACCTTTATTTAAAAAAAAAACATTTATATAAAGATTTTGCTAAATGTAGTGTTCATTTGTAACTCAGTTTTTAAGTTTCCAACCATCTTTAATTTTAAAACTACTTTTCAAGACCACAGTTAAGAGCTACACAATTATTACATGTTCATAAATACTACAGGTAAATGTCTTTTCTTGTCCAAGACACTTGACAAAGAAAATTTGATCACTTTGTAGAATTTATTCAATAAGCCCTTATCAACTGGGCTACATGCTTTTAATTTGACATGTTTTGAAACTGTTTGGAGCAAATCATCAGCATCAAAACCCCATTTTATTGGAATAAAAACACAAGAAAGAAAGGTGAGACTGGGAAAAGTCTAGAGGGGTCTGCAACCTTTACAATCAAAAGAGCCTTTTTACACCAACAACCTGCTATGGTTATCAACTGGTGGCCCATGGGCTACTTTAGGTTTGTTGTAGGGGGCTTTGTGGCCATTAGGGGTGACATTAAGCTAAAAAATATCAAATAATTTGGATGTTTACAATTTAAGAAAAATGAAAAGACCAAATTCTTGTGTGTGGGGGTGGTGGTAGTATGCAGACCTATGTATTTTTTATTTTTATTGTAGAAAAATTAAGTATAGAAATAAAGCGTAAAGTTAAAATGAGCGGGTTTTTTTTCTCCTTATACATGTTCCAGCAAAAGAAATAAGAGGAAAACTGCTAAAACTAGTCCTTTTTATAGTTTACTGTATTACCAATAAAATTCAGTTTAATGTCAGTTTTGTTCAAAGCTTGAAAGAGCTGCTTCGGAGGAACCAAAGAGCCGCATGTGGCTTCAGAGCTGCAGGTTGAAGACCCCTGCTCTAGACTGTGCACCTCCAGTTGTAGCATTTAAAAGTTCCCCCTCCGAAAAGAAGAGGTAATGTCACACAACTATAAACAATAAGTGGTTTTGGTCGTCATGAGTGCTATTCACCTAGAACGTTCTCTTTTAAAATGGAAGTTCACAAACAAAGATTATTTTCATCAGTAATGACATTAGAAATGTCTTACATTATTTCTGTCCATTTCTAAAACCCGTTTGAAAACACACCTCTACTCATTGGCCTTCAACCCAACTGAGACTTGATTTTACTTCATTTTGATTGATTTTACCTGTTTAACTTGTCATTTTATTGTATTTTAAATTGAAATTTTCAGTTCACCGTGTGTTTATTTTTATGCTTTCTTTTATCTTGTTTGTATAGTGTCCAGCGCTTTGTTTCAGCTGTGGCTGTGTTAAAGCGCTTTATAAATAAAAAGCTGATGATGATTTCTGAAGTTTTAGTAAAAAACAAAACAAAAAACAGCGGTTTATTTTTATGCTTATAAAAAAAACAACTACCGTATTTTCCGGTGTATAGGTCGCACCTTTTTATGGTTTTTTTCAAGGCCTGCAACCTATACTCAGGTGTGACCTATATATGGCTTGTTATCACTTTCGGTGAAACAAAATTTTAAATCCAGCTCATTTCACAATTACGTTCATTTATTAAGGAAAAGTTCAGCTCAGAAATATATTTGCTATAATTTTTATCAAACAAATAATTGTTTTTAAGTGTTAATCTTCTTTAAAGCCTTGCTGTGCGCTCCTGTGGCAGACATTTGCAGCAGAGCTAAACGTAGGCGCGACCTATACACCAGTGCGACCTATACACCAGTGCGACCTATCTAGGGATTTTTCCAATCGATTGGTGATAATTGGACAATGCGACCTATACACAGGTGCGACCTATACACCAGAAAATACTGTAAATATTTGGGGTATGAGCTCCTGACTAAGAGGACAAAATAACTGTGGGCTTTTTGGAAATGGTTGAATAGCAACAAAACTTTAATAAAGGATGAACATACACAGAAAACATAAATCACGTTTCAAACACTTCCATCTCCATCTTTAGGTTTTAACACATGCAGTTTTCACTAGTTATGACCTAAATCAATTAATCTGGAGTGATTTTAAGCTTTGCCACAAGATTGGGGTTAAAGTTGAAACATTCTAGATCCAGTGAGTTATGAAGCTTCAAGTGCCTTGTTGAAATTGCAATAGCTTAAAAATTAGTTTTAAATTTTAAGGGTCCCAGGTGGTTTTTCGGTCTTCTTCTGGCATAACAGTCCAGTTTGGGGACGGTGTCCCCGCTGCGAGCCAGTTGAAGTCGTCCACCTGGCTCCAGTTGTTTCTGGCCCGGTCCAGGCCAGACACAGAATAATCCTCCTCCATGCCGGGGTAAGTCCAGGTCAACGGGGCGAAGCTCACCCCGTGGCAGTCTTCTATAATGGCCCGGCTGGTGACGTGCACGTACACCTGGGTGTCGGTGGTGTTGTGGGTCCGCAGCTGCTGACAGGGGAACGCCAGGACACTGTTCCTGCAGTGGTCCACGAACACAGAAGTGGCTACAGGTCCGCACAGGATCTCGCAGCCCTCGATGTGTTTCAGGTGCAGGGTGCTGGGGGAGCCCAGCAGACGGACCTTACAGTTGGTCAGATGAGTCAACAGCACGTCTCGGTTTTGGATCTCCTCAGATGTCTTGGTTAGAAACTCGTTGCTCTTGTTGGAGAAGCCACATTGCTCAGAGGCTGGAGATCCATCCACCCTGATGACGCCTGAATCAGCAGGAGGTGCATCCGTCACCCGTGCAGGGGCGTTGTCCGCAGCTTTAGCGCGAGACCGAAAGGCGAACTTCTTCTTGGGCAGAGCCTCCTCTCTGATGTCAGCGAGGCAGGCTTGGAGCTTCTGAAGGGCAGCCTGGGAAGTCTTCAGCTGGTACTGGGATAAAACGAACATGTGGTCGTTGAGAAACTTCTGCAGCTGAGCAATTTTGGCCGTGGCCTCCTCCAGTATGTGGGTGACAGCAGCCCGGTTAGCTCCGGAGCAGCCGGACAGCAGCTCCTCGATAACCGCACGCTCACAGTTAAAAGTGCTCACGAAATACTCGGTTTTTTCCTCGGCGACAGTTTGGTTCTGTTTGGTTTCTTTCCGCCGTTCAGCATCTTCTATCCTCGTTTGGTGGCGTTTCTGAAGTCGCTCCTGCATTGTGGAACCGCTCCTTTCTCCATTTTCGTTGCTAGCTTCCATTGCTGCGTCCCGGTTGTTCGTGTATGTCGCCGAAGTATGACGTCACCATATAAACGCGACGTGATTGGACATTAGTGTCACGTGCCGTCTTGGAGCTGGAACGTTCAAGTGCATGATTTCTGTCACTTAAATTACTTAATACTGTATAAAGGTGAAATAAAACATTTTCCAAATTAAAATATACAAACAAACAAAAAAGGCAATAAAGTCACTCAAAACTACATATTCTGTTTGTATTCTGGGGGTTGCTTAGCTTTTGTGAATTTTTTCATTCATTCAACCTTTATTTATACAGGCTAGCCTCGAATTGGTTTGTGCTTTTGTATATTTTGTATTTTTATTTTATTTTAGTTACAAATGACACATGCAGGACCTAAAAAAACGCAAATCCAGTCAATCAAATTAACCATAATTTAACAAGCACCTTATATACATACAAACAAATAAGTAAAGAAAACTGCATGCAAAATCATTTATAATAGCAAACTTGTTATTCTTTCATTTTCAGCAATTTGAGGCTTACAGCTAGCACTGTAAACACAAATTACTCGTATTTTGCTTAACACCCCCCCCCCTTAATTTTTTTAATTCATCATGATATATGGCAACCACTTTTAAACCAAATACCTTATGTTAGCAATTTGTATTTACATTCTTTTTTTTTACTTTCCTGCATTATACTGTACATCTATGAGCTTGTGTGTTTGATTATTCCTGTTTTTGTGTACTTATCTTTTCTATGATTTTTACTTAATGAAATAATAAATAATAAAAAAAAAACACACATTTGAAGCTTACTATTTTGTTTATATTTAAGAAAAAGACAGCAGGGCCGAGCGCAAGACTATTTTGTTGAAAAGATACATATAGTTAATATCAAATGAATTATAAAGGTAAATTTTTACGAGTTATGTATTTTGTTGTATTATAGAAGATTATTGTTTGAATTTATAGTTTGAATTGATTTTGTTTAAGGAGCAGATATGATAATGTTTTCTTCTTCTGTTCATTTTATGTTTAGTTTAAAAAAAGTGTTTTGAAATTGTCTTTGTGTTTTATAATTGAAATGAATAAATTAAATAAATATTTTTGTTGCTGGGTTAGTTTAGTTTGTCTTGCTGCACCTTTTGCATGGTGTTTTAAATGTAATATGAACTTAGACAAGTTTTCCCATTTGAACAAATACCTGAGCAACGTCAAGGTGTGCTTAACACAGGCCCGCCCTCTACCGTTAGTAATAATTAGGTCTAATAACTTTTGCCTTCTTGTTAGTTTTTAATTTAAATATTTAAAATGCATCAAATCTTGTTTGCTTTTTATCAATGATTTGCCCTCGTTAATTTCCCTTTGAAGTGTGTGAAGTCGCGTGCGCTCGTTGAGCCCTGCCCAGACAACCCGTGCGGCGATGGCGAGGAAACCCCGTCGACGAGACACTGGTTTTTCATGACGGTGAGTTCCCCTTTGAGTGTATTATAATTTTGTGATAAAAATTTCAAGGAAAAAACACACACGAGCTCCTTCCTCCCTTCCTTCAGGGAGGGAAGAGAGTTTGAGCGGAGAGAAAAATCTATCTGAGGCAGAACAGGGACGGTGAGGCAGAAAAATATATGAGAGTGGGAGAGGGAGAAGAAGGAGGAGGAGGAGAAGGAGAGGGGGGGAGCAAATTAAAAGTTGCCAAATGGAGATATTGGGTTTCAAGAGGAGTGAGACAGGAGTTAAAGGGTTTGCCTCTTTGACTCGTCTTTATGTTATGCTAATCGGGGACAAACATTTATGGCTCGACGACGGTTTAGCCCTGTCTACGGATTCTAGCTTCCAAAATGAGGCGTCGACACCGGCTAGCTAACCCGAACCGCGGAGCAGGCCGACGGGTTTTAGGGCTCAAAATGCGGGACGGCGACCCGACCGGGACACGGATCTGGTCCCAACGGCCGAATCGAAGCCCTTCGGTTCGTGTCGATGCAAAATGTGACGTTTTTCGTGTTGGCAGAGATGAGCCCCGTCGACGACAAATGAACGCTTCCCCCAGCAGAGAAAGGAGTACGTCAGCAGCAACGGGCGTTTTTTGTCCCGCTTCAAATGCGATTATCATTCAGTCGATTCGGCTCTATTTTTGGACATTAAACTCTCGGAACTGAAACCAACCGGTTCTCGAAGCTCCAGCTAAAACCTGTCCCGAGTTGGACGTTTTTCCTTCTGCGTCGTGTCGCCTAACATGCTAGGGTTGCCAAAAAATAAATAAAAAAAGCACAAAATTTCAATCGGGACGCCAGAAATATTCTATTTTCGATATATTTTTTTAAAAACGCGATTAAAAATTAGGCACATTTAGGGACACCTGTTTCGTTTTTCTGTCAATTAACCCGGTAAAATGCTTTAATGCAACACAAAAAAACATTTTAAATAAGATTTTTAGCGGCTCTTTTTAAAGCAGTGAATTCTTTTAATTATTTTACTTGCTAGCTGACCGTTTTGGCGACTTTTTAAATAAATTGCAATTTTTTTATTTTTTTTTTACGACGGAAAATGGCTTATTTTTGTATCGGTAAAGTCAAAGGAGCATCGCTGTGTGTGGAAGCCCTCCTCTCTGCTATAAATTAAAAGGGCTAATAAACATATTACAGCGTTTTTGTGCAGGCATGGCTGCCCCACTCTTTGTTCTCTGAATCCAAGATGGCGGCCGAACGTGGTTCAGCCACAAAGACAGCTCTTCAGCCATTTTGAGCAGTGTTTTTTCCCCCCTCACACAACTCATCCATTTACACAGAATCGTTAATTTGTGAGACCTGATGTCCATTTATAAACTTAAAACCTTGATTTTTCTGACATCCTCACAAAACTACAGTTCCTACAAATCATTGCTCATGATCAAATAAATGCGCATGTGTTGGATTCCCCCCACACACACTTTAAGATGCATACCACTGCAGGCTGGAGCCACATAAAGCTGCAGTGTGACAATGAAGCTCTAATGTACTCTGTTTGAAGCAGGGTGGAGTTTGCAGACAGGAATGACAAATGTAGGCCAGCAGAGAAGGGAGTTTGTGTCGGACAAGATTTAGATAAATCTGTCCGCTTGTTTACTGAATAACAAATGCTCCCTTCCACACCCATACATCTTTTCTTCCTTTGCATATGTTCACAAACCACCTACGCTTACTAAAATGTAGTTTTTCTTTTGCTTCGCTTTGCAGCTCAGCTTGTTACAAGAAAGAACAGGGCTGTTAAATGACTGAATTCATGCTTCCTGGTGGATATCTGTGAGTTTGACGTCATATGTCCATGTTCTTCTAGAGCAGGGGTCTGCAACCTTTACATTCAAAAGAGCCATTTTGTACCTTTGGTAACTAAATTAAAAGTGTTCAGAGCCGCAACAACATGCTACAACTGTGGTTATCAACTGGTGGCCCACGGGCCACTTTAGCTTTGTTGGAAGGGGCTTTTGTTTGTGGCCACTTGGGGTGACACTATAAAAATAAAATAACACAGTAATTTCTATTTTTTATAATTTAAGACAAATGAAAAAAAAAAAACTGATTACCGGTAGTTTAAAGAGAGGTTTTTTTTAATTAATAAAAACTATGAACTATACAAACCTAGGTTTTTTTAATTGTGGAAAAATGAATTAAGTATAGAAATAAAGTTAAAGTTTACTCCTTGTACTTGTTCCAATATCCACATATTTGCCAATGAAATGACATAGCAGCTGCAAAACTAGTCTTTATTAATTTGTTTTATATATATTTTTTGTATACAACCAATTCAGTTTTGGTCAAAGCTTGAAAGAGCCGCTGCAGAGGGACCAAAGAGCCGCAGGTTGCAGACCCCTGTTCTAGAGCTATCTGACGAAGGGATCAGTGTACAGTACTCCCCTATTATAGTGCGCACATTTAAACAGAATATTAAAAAAAACTACGTTTTCACATCTTCACATGCTGTCAAAACTTGTTTCAGGTGTCATGGATGATGATGACGACCGCCGTCTTCTGGATTTCTTAGGGTAAAAACAAACAGTTACATTTACACAGTCGGCTAAATGGGTTGATCGTTCCCTTCACATTTTAAAGCCACCAAGTTATTCACAGCCTATACTGTAACAAGTTGAGCAACAATTTTAGTGTTTCTTTGAAATCAACCTTACACAGCAATCTAATATTTTCTTAACACTTTTGTTGATGGCTTCATTATGATTGTTCAAAATAGTTTTCTGCATAGTTTTTGCTACACACAAACATTGTGTAAAGTCAAGTGTAAATTGCTCTTTCCAGAGATGTGGATGCACTTAACGATTATCTCCATGGCAACAACAGCAAGTCTGTGAGTGACACTTGCTGAATATTTTCAGTCATTAATAATTATTTGAATATTGTTCAAAGGTAAAAGTATAAAACTGGCTTTTTTTTTCTTCCCTCACAGATTGAGGAAGGCGACGTGACAAATGCAGCTTACGGATCAGATGGATCTTTCTTTGCCAACAACACGGTGAATAAAAATTCACTTCGATCAAACCAAAACTTATTGACTTGTTCTAAATCATGATTGGACAGATAAATGATAGATTGAGTTTTAAGTCAAAAAGTTGTATGAAAACGTTTCGAGCTTTATCATATTGAAGGGTGCCAGCGGTTTAATAATTTAGATAAACGTGTCAAAATGAAATTGCATAATTGTATTTCATGAAGGTAGTCATGTTCCACTTTTGTTTTGGTACAAATTAAGATTAAACATGTCGGGCTGCAGGCTGTGCAGACATATTCACATGCTGTTCACGTGTTTCTTTCAGACTAGCTCCAACACTTGTCTCAAAGATGGCTCTTCTTCACTGGGTGACTTTGGGGAGGACTCAGCGGGAGCAGGCCTCCAGCTCTCCAGTAGCCTTTCGTTCATTGAGGATGAACTGGGGACTGGGAGCTCCCCTGAAGGGGTGGACCTCGGAGAGGATCAGCCCTTCGACATCCTCCAGAAGTCTCTCCTGGAGGCCGACATCACAGAGCAGACGCTGGCCCAGGAGGCCCTGCTGGACTCTCAGCCTGCTCCCACGCTCGTGCAGGCTCCAGTTCCCTTCTCCTCCCAGCTGGTCTCTGGGGGGTACGGAGGTGGGGTGGGCGTGGTAAGCACGGCGACAGCTGCGTTTCCAGCAGGCCAGCTACTGCAGGGAATGTCACCACTGCCCAATGGCTCTACCCAGCACATCCAGGTGTTGGGTTCGTTTGGGGCGGGGAGTGGTGTGATGACTCTGAGCAGCTTGGAGAGAACGCCTCAGATTGTCCTGAGGCCGGGGGTGCCTGTAGCTACAGCAGGGGCGGCGACAGGAGGGCAGGTGTTTACACCAAACCAAGGTCAGGTGGGCCAAGTAGGCGTACCTTTCAAAAATATTCCTCTTGAAAACATAATAATTCAAAGAGGTCCAGGAGGGACTCAGGCTATCGTCAGACCCATTCAGCCTAAACCCCCTCAGAGTGGCTCTCAGTCCGTTTACAGCCTTGGTCTTCAACCCACTCCCACTACTGTGACAAATACTGCTGCTGCGGCGGGACAGTACACAGCCAACGGTACTATAGTGATGCAACCACAAGTAGAGCAGCAACCAGTGCAGGCTCAGACGAACCTTCCACCCGGGCAGTTCTTTATACAAAACTCTTTGACGCTCACTCCATCCTCCACCATCCACAACGGCTCCAACCAAAACACCGTGCAGATAGCCGCAGGGCAGAACTTCACCGGATCTCCAGCAGGCCCGCTGATCTTGAATCCAGGCGTAGTGAGTGGGAGTCAGGTTGTTGGAACTGTGACTCAGACGTGGACCGGAGCTTCTTGTGCCAGCTCGACCCCCGTACAGACGTCCTGCGCTCCTGGGCGACTCACTCTGGTTGGCCCAGCGACGGCCGGGATCGACGGTCCAGCCCAAGCGTCGACTTGTCCCGTGCAGCGCCTTCTAGTGACCCAAACACAGAACTGCACTTCGCTGTCACCTTTACCTGGCAGCGCGACGCAGGACTTCAGACAGGTATAATCTCACATATACAGGTAGTCCTCGACTTACGACGTAGATCTGTTCCTACGCGGCGGCGTAAACCGATTTTCGACGTAAGTCGAAATATACGTACATACTGCACCATATACATGTACAGTCCTGTATTACCAAGCACTTAGCCTATCCTAACACAGTACCCTACATAATTATCAAAAAACACATACGTTTGGGAGCCATAATGAAGGGAAAAAAAGAGTTATGGCCTACTGGGATGCTGGTGACGCCGTATTCCTCCGTCCATCGGCCGTATTCTCCATTACGTTTACGACGTAAAACCGCCGTCCAGCTCGGTCCATCTGCCGTATTTTGTTCCATTTACGACGTAAAACCGCGTTCACACTACGGTTTTGTTTTTTGAATGTCCAAAGGACCAGACTTAGCTTTTTTTAGAGAGTACAGTGCAGTATTCCTCCGCCGCTACATTTACGACGTAAAACCGGAAACTGCGTAACTCGGCTTTTCAAAATATATATACAGTATATATATATATATTAGGGCTGTGTAAAAAATATCGATATTGCGATAAAT
>JBBPBX010003171.1:47283-84443 GCA_038048925.1 Garcialebias charrua | reverse complement strand
GCAAGGGTGATGTACAGAGTTGTAGCAACTACAGAGGAATTAAGTTGATGAGCCACCCAGAGGGTTGTGGAAGCAAGACTGTGAATGAGAGGGAGGCCGGTGGAACAGTGAGGTTACAAGGAGCAGAGGTCACAAAGGTGCAGGACTTCAAATACTTGGGGTCCACTGTCCAGGAAAATGAGGAGTGTGGTAAAGAGGTGAAAAAGAGAGTCCAGGCAGAATGGAGCGAATGGAGAAAAGTTTCAGGAGTGATTTGTGACAAAAAGGTGTCAGCAAAGGTCAAAGGAAAAGTTTACAAGACAGTGGTGAGACCAGCTATATTTTATGGTCTGGAGACAGAGACATGGACAAAAAGACAGGAGAAAGAACTGGAAGTGGCAGAAATGAAGATGTTGAGGTTCTCCTTAGGAGTGACAATGACGGATAAGATCAGGAATGAGATCATAAGAGGTACAGCACATGTTGAACAACTGGGAGATAAAGTTAGAGAGGCCAGATTGAGATGGTTTGGACATGTCCAGAGGAGGGATAGTGGGTATATTGGTAGAAGGGTGTTAGGAATGTAGATGCCTGGAAAAAGACAAAGAGGAGATACACTACATTGCCAATAGTATTTGCTTACCCATTCAAATCATCAGAATCAGGTGTTCCAATAACTTCCATGGCCACAGGTGTATAAAATGAAGCACCTAGGCATGCAGATGTTTTTACAAATATTTGTGAAAGAATAAGTCACTCTCTGGAGCTCAGTGAATTCCAGCGTGGAACTGATAGGATGCCACCTATGCAAAAAATCCAGTCGTGAAATTTCCTTGCTCCGAAATATTCCACAGTCAACTGAGGAAGGAAGAATGTTATGAGTTCAGAGAGGAGCTGTTAAAGGGTCCGCTGAGTTGAGAGTCAGCTGTATTATTGTGGGGCGGCCATGGTGTAGTGGTAATGGCAGTCGTCTCCCGATCGGAAAGTTGGCGGTTCGACTCCCGGGACCCGCACCATGTGTCGTTGTGTCCTTGGGCAAGACACTTAACCCTGAGTTGCTCCCGGTAGGACTGGAAAGCACCTTGCATGGTAGTCTGCCGCCACCGGTTTATGAATGTGTGTAGCATTCAATATATGTGTAGCACTTTGAGATTTTCAGTAATGAAAAGTGCGTTATAAATTGAATTAATTATTATTATTATTATTATTATTATAAGAAAATGGAAGTGTTTGGGAATGACAGCAACTCGGCCATGAAGTGGTAGGGCACGTAAACTGACGGAGCAGGGTCAGCGGATGCTGAAGTGCATAGTGCCAAGAGGTTGCCAACTTTCTGCAGAGTCAATCACTACAGACCTACAAACTTCAGGTGGCCTTCAGAGTAGCTCAAGAACAGTAAACAGTGAGCTTCATGGAATGGGTTTCCATGGTCGAGCAGCTGCCTCCAAGCCATACATCACCAAGTGCAATGCAAAGCGCCGGATGCAGTGGTGTAAAGCACGTCGCCACTGGACTCTAGAGCAGTGGAGGCGCGATCTCTGGAGTGACGAATCGTGCTTCTCCATCTGGTAATCTGATGGACTAGTCTGGGTTTGATGGTTGCCAGGAGAATGATACTTGTTTGACTGCGTTATACCAAGTGTAAAGTTTGGTGAAGGGGGGATTAAGGTGTGGGGTTGTTTTTCAGGAGCTGGGCTTGGCCCCTTAGTTCCAATGAAAGGAACTCTGACTGCTTCAGCATACCAAGACATTTTGGACAATTCCATGCACCCAACTTTGTGGGAACAGTTTGGAGCTGGCCCCTTCCTCTTCCAACATGACTGTGCACCAGTGCACAAAGCAAGGTCCATAAAGACATGGATGGCAGAGTCTGGTGTGGATGAACTTGACCTGTACAGAGTCCTGACCTCAACCAGATAGAACACCTTTGGGATGAATTAGAGCAGAGACTGAGAGCCAGGCCTTCTCGTCCAACATCAGTATGTGACCTCGCAAATGCGCTTCTGGAAGAATGGTCAAAAATCCCCATAAACACACTCCTAAACCTTGTGGACAGCCTTCCCTGCTGTTGCAAAGGGTGGACCAACGTCATATTGAACCCTATGGATTAGGAATGGGATGTCACTAATGTGAGCCCATATGTGAGTCAAGGCAGGTGAGCGAACACTTTTGGCAATGTAGTGTATATGGATGCAGTTCGAGAGGACATGTGAGCCCATATGTGAGTCAAGGCAGGTGAGCGAACACTTTTGGCAATGTAGTGTATATGGATGCAGTTCGAGAGGACATGGACGTAGTTGGGATGAGGACAGAGGACGCAGAGGACAGAGTGAGATGGAGGAGGATGACTTGCAGTGGTGACCCCTGAAGTGGGAAACACTGAAAGAAGAACAATTTAGTTTTAAGCTACTGTTTTGCAAATCTTAATTATTAGCAACAGTTTAGCTTCGGCTGTGTATATTTAGCCTTTAGCTACAGTTTTGCTAATTTAAGCTTTTAAGGGATTTGGCTAATTTAGTTTTAGCTTCCATTTGTTAATTTTAGTGCTTTGTGTTTTTTGCTCAATATAGCTTTTAGCTGCTTTTTTGCAAATCTCAACTATCAGTTTTGCTAATGTTAGCTTTTAGTCACAGTTTTGTTGATTTTAACTTCTGTTCTGCATGTTGAATGGTTTTATTACAAGCCCAAAACCAGAAAAGTTGGCACGTTGTGCAAATCGCAAATAAAAACAGAATACAATGACTTGCAAATCTTTTTCAACCCATATTCAACTGAATAGAATGCAAAGACAATATATTTAATGTTCGAACGGAGAAACTTTATTTTGTTTTGCAAATAACCATTAACTTAGAATTCAATGGCAGCAACACATTGCAAAAAAGTTGGCACAGGGACATATTTACCACTGTGTTACATCGCCTTTCCTTTTAACAACACTCAGTAAACGTTTGGGAACTGAGGAGACCAATTTTTGAAGCTTTTCAGGTGGAATTCTTCCCCATTCTTGCTTGATGTACAGCTTAAGTTGTTCAACAGTCCGGGGTCTCCGTTGTCGTATTTTACGTTTCATAATGCGCCACACATTTTCAATGGGGGACAGGTCTGGACTGCAGGCAGGCCAGGGGAGGACCCGCACTCTTTTGCTACGAAGCCACGCTGTTGTAACACGTGCAGAATGTGGCTTGGCATTGTCTTGCTGAAATAAGCTGGGGCGTCCATGAAAAAGACGTCGCTTGGATGGCAGCATATGTTGCTCCAAAACCTGTATGTACCTTTCAGCATTAATGGTGCCTTCACAGATGTGTAAGTTACCCATGCCTTGGGCACTAATGCACCCCCATACCATCACAGATGCTGGCTTTTGAACTTTGCGCCTATAACAGTCCTGATGGTTCTTTTCCTCTTTGGTCCGTAAGACACGACGTCCACAGTTTCCAAAGACAATTTGAAATGTGGACTCATCAGACCACAGAACACTTTTCCACTTTGCATCAGTCCATCTCAGATGAGCTCGGGCCCAGCAAAGCCGGCGGCGTTTCTGGATCTTGTTGATGAATGGCTTTTGCTTTGCATAGTAGAGCTTTAACTTGCACTTACAGATGTAGCGACGAACTGTAGTTACTGACAGTGGTTTTCTGAAGTATTCCTGAGCCCATGTGGTGATATCTTTTACACACTGATGTCGGTTTTTGATGCAGTACCGCCTGAGGGATCGAAGGTCACGGGCATTCAATGTTGGTTTTCGGCCTTGCCCCTTACGTGTAGTGATTTCTCCAGATTCTCTGAACCTTTTGATGATATTACGGACCGTAGATGGTGAAATTCCTAAATTCCTTGCAATAGCTCGTTGAGAAAAGTTGTTCTTGAACTGTTCGACAATTTGCCCACGCATTTGTTCACAGAGTGGTGACCCTCGCCCCATCCTTCTATGTGGATGACTGAGCATGTCAAGGAAGCTGCTTTTATACCCAATCATGGCACCCACCTGTTCCCAATTTGCATGTTCACCTGTGGGATATTCCAAATAAGTGTTTGATGAGCATTCCTCAAATTTCTCTGTCTTCTTTGTCACTTGTGCCAGCTTTTTTGAAACATGTTGCAGGCATCAAATTCCAAATGAGCTAATAATTGCAAAAAATAACAAAGTTTACCAGTTCGAACGTTAAGTATGTGGTCTTTGCAGTGTGTTCAATTGAATATAGGTTGAAAAAGATTTGCAAGTCATTGTATTCTGTTTTTATTTGCGATTTCCACAACGTGCCAACTTTTCTGGTTTTGGGCTTGTAAATAAAATGGGATTGTATTTGTAGCTCACTGAAAAACGGCTGCTCTTCTACGCCTGTGGAACATCTTATGGTAATAAAAAAACAAAAAACAAGTTTGCCCTTTTTTGGGGGGGTTTGTTTAGCTCTTCATTTCCAGAGTAACAACCAAAACAGAACAAGTCCTCAGATAATTAAAAGTACAGGTTCAGCAGACAAGAATTTATCTGTAGATAAAAAGCAGAGGTGCTGGTCCACACAAACTAGTTGTAGACTGAAGGCTAGCATCAGTTTTTAAAAAAATGTATTCTTGGCAGTTTTGTCTAGAAAACAGATGGATAAATAAGACTTTCTAATTTAGGATACTCGTTTGAAAGCAGACGTCACAGGCTTCTTGGTGCACTTATGGGTGGTGAGTAAAACCTGCTATTTAGAAGTTGACAAATAAAAATTTGGTCCAAGACATTCGTTTTTACATTTTATATTCAGCATGACTTGATTTCATGTTTAACACATTTTATATTTAGACTGAAATAAACACTGAATATCACTATAACTTCAGCCACTTTCTGTCCTGCATGCACACACAAACACACATGTTGGGATGAGCATCAGCGTATAACTTAGGTAACTCAGTGATGTCATGCAAACATTACCAAAAGCCAAATGTTGTGTAACCTGGCTGTTAGAAAATGGTTTTCTGCCAAATGGAAAGAGGGCATGATGATGTCATTTCAGGGTACACACTTCATTACTGTCTAGTGTACATAAATTTGAGGTTTGCTTTAAAATCTGCCTCCTCCCCTTCTTCAGTCCAATTTGTTGTTGTTGTTGTTGTTGTTGAATAAGAGGATTCACGATAAATTATGTAAAAGAAATGTTTATTTCCATATTTAACACATACAGTACATCTTTTTTGAAACAAACATAAAAAGTGCATTATGCATTCAAACTACAGCATTGTACAGTACAAAAATTACTGCATATTTCTATAGAAAAAGAAAATGGTTACAAACCGTGACGTAACCTAATGTGAACGTTGTCACACCAGAGTGACAAAAGCTTTAAAACTCATTGATATGAGCAGGAAAGCTTAAGGAGACTCCTGAGTCTCTCTCTTTTTTTTTTTACTCTAAAGTCTAAAAGGTGCAAAAAGAGGTGACAGCATTTTAAATCCGTGTATGGTATAACCAAAGCTTGTTTCATTTTTTCGATTTTGTTTTGAAACGGAAAAACCAAAGAACGAACCACACGGATTATTTTAATATGTACCGGGTAGCGATTGACAATATGATTCACATGTGTTTTTTACAGCTTTAAAGTCATTTCTAATTTGTTGAGACGCCAAATATAACTTTGGTCTTCCACGTTTCAAAAAGCACAAATGTGTTTAAAACATTGGCAGCACTTTAAAATACATTTAAGTCAAAGAACGCTTCAAGTTACTGTTTATGCTGACAATTGTGTCAGAAATGTTCAGCTTGGGAAAATCCCACTCAAGACTCCCGTGCTAAAAGTTGTTCAAGCTGTGCAGACTCCTCATCACTCTGCTCTCCCAAGAATATTGTAACAATGTAGGGAGTGACGAGGTCCATAACATTACTCTAATGTTATTTTGGAAGATAGCTCGCTCGTACCATTGCTCACAAAAAAATAAAAATAAAATAGCAGTGCAAAGAAACAACAAACTCAGAAAACTTTGCTGTGTTTGTTAACAGTGAGTGTGCCACTGGTGAAGGTTACAACCCTTCTCTCTCCACTTCTTCTCATTCCCTCACCCACAAGATTTATTGTGAAGTTAATGGACGAATCTGAATTAAAATCAGGTTCCTCTCTCTGACTTGTAAAATTCTGGGAACTTTCAAAGCTGAAAACAGTCCATGAGAATTAACTGAAATTCATCAGAATAAACCTGAAACCTGCAACAGATTCTAAATTCAGTTGCAGAAAAAAAGATTTTGGCATAATCTTGACCTAAAAACTGATAAACTGGGTCACCTGGACATGTTGGCATAAATGGAAATTGTGTACAGTAGTCCCTTGCTACGTCGCTGTTCGATTTTCACAGACTCGCTTTACCGTGGTTTTTCAATTTAAGATTTGACACGACACACAATTGGCTGATTGATGGATGAGCCACACGACCAGCATGGAATTTTTATTTATAATTAATTATTTTAAATTATTTAGTACCTCCTGCACCTCTGTCCAGCTCTGGGTTCATTCAACGCGACATGAGGTAAACATTTATTTTACATCCTTAAACAAAATTTTGTGTTAAACAACTCTACCTTTTTTAAAGGCTTAGTTGCTTTCAAACTCTTTGAGGGATTCCAGTTGATCGATGTAGGTTACAACTATTTAGCTGACAGGTAAGGAGACTTGCCATTTGATGATAGGTTAAAGGTTACAGAGCACCTTGTTCCATCTTGTGCCACATGGATCTGTGCCTCAGGTCTCTTGATAAGGCACTTATTTGTCCATGATTCAAAGTTACAGGTGAACTGATGGCTTAATGCAATTACCAGATACAGCAATATGACTCATTATTCTAATAAACAAGTTTAAAAAGCAATGTGGCCAAGAAAGGCATCCACCTAATCCAACAGTTGGCATTACTTCTTTGTTTAGTTTTCTCAGATTTAACCCTTTTGTTTTCAGAATCTGTGCACGGTTCTCCAGCCAACAATGTGCTAGATGAAAAGATACAGGAGCATCTAAATAAATTAGAATATCGTGAAGAAGTTCCATTCGTTTTGTCAATCATTTCAGAAAGTGAAACTCATATAGATTAATTACACAAAGTTAAATATTTTAAGCCTTTATTTCTTGTATTTTTTTTATTTATGATTATGGCTTATAAAAAATGAAAAACTAAAATAATTATTTTTTTTTTAAACTCAGTAAGACGGAGCTTTAACTCCCACCTCCGGGAGAGCTTTGAACACGTTCCGAGGGAGGCGGGGACATTGAGTCCGAGTGGGCCATGTTCCGCGCCTCTATTGTCGAGGCAGCTTATTGGAGCTGTGGCCGCAAGGTTGTTGGTGCCTGTCATGGTGGCAACCCTCGAACCCGGTGGTGGACACCGGCAGTGAGGGATGCTGTCAGGCTGAAGAAGGAGTCCTATTGGGCCTTTTTGGCTTGTGCAACCCTGGAAGCAGCTGACAGGTACCGGCAATCCAAACGGCATGCGGCTCGGGTGGTTGCTGAGGCAAAAACTCGGGCGTGGGAGGAGTTCGGAGAGGCCATGGAGAATGACTTCCGTACGGGGGGGTTCTGTGGGGGGTACTCCGGGAGTATGGGGTACCAGGCCCTTTGATATGGGCTGTTAGGTCCCTGTACGACCGGTGTCAGAGCTTGGTCCGCATTGCCGGCAGTAAGTCAGGCTCGTTTCCGGTGAGAGTTGGACTCCGCCAAGGTTGCCCTTTGTCACCGATTCTGTTCATAACTTTTATGGACAGAATTTCTAGGCGGAGCAAAGGTGTTGAGAGGATCCGTTTTGGTGGCCTTAGAATCGCTTCTCAGCTTTCACTGGAGAGGTTTGCAGCAGAGTGTGATGCGGCCAGGATGAGGATCAGTTCCTCCAAATCCGAGGCCATGGTCTTGAGCCGGAAAAGGGTAGCATGCCCTCTCCGGGTCGGGGAGGAGGTCCTGCCCCAAGTGGAGGAGTTTAAGTATCTCGGGGTCTTGTTCACGAATGAGGGAAAACTGGAGCGTGAGATCGATAGGCGGATAGGTGCAGCGTCCGCAGTGAAGCGGGCGCTGTACCGGTCTGTCGTGGTGAAGAGAGAGCTGAGTCAAAAGGCAAAGCTCTCAATTTACCGATCGATCTACGTTCCCACCCTCATCTATGGTCATGAGCTTTGGGTTGTGACCGAAAGAACGAGATCTCGGATACAAGCGGCTGAAATGAGTTTTCTCCGCAGGGTGTCTGGACTCTCCCTTAGAGATAGGGTGAGAAGCTCAGTCATCCGGGAGGGACTCGGAGTAGAGCCGCTGCTTCTCCACATCGAGAGGAGCCAGTTGAGGTGGCTCGGGCATCTGGTTAGGATGCCTCCTGGACGCCTCCCTGGTGAGGTGTTCCGGGCATGTCCCACCGGGAGGAGACCCAGAGGAAGACCCAGGACACGCTGGAGGGACTATGTTTCTCGGCTGGCCTGGGAACGCCTTGGGATTCCCCCAGAGGAGCTGCTCCAAGTGGCTGGGGAGAGGGAAGTCTGGGCCTCCCTACTTAGGCTGCTACCCCCGCGACCCGACCCCGGATAAGCGGAAGAAGATGGATGGATGGATGGATAAAATTCAGAGTCTCAGAACATTAGAATCTTACATTTCCAGTTTTTGGTACCTTTGGCAGTGTGGGCAGGATCCAAGTCCAACCATCCATTATCTTTACCCGCTTCTTCCTTTTTGGGTCACGGGGTCACTGTGGCTCATGTCCAGCTATCACTGTGCTAGAGGCGGTGTACACCCTGGACGGGTCACAAGTCCATCACAGGGACACATAGAGACAAACAACCATTCACCGTCTCATTGGAAAATGAAATCAGCATGTCCATAAAGCTCATCAGCAGAAGGAAGCATGAAGTATCTAAAATGTCCTAGTAGATGCTGCACTGACTGGACTTCATAAGACACAGTGGACCAACACCAGCAGACATGGACCCAAATCATCACTGACTGTGGAAACTTTACTCTGGACTTAGAGCAACGTGGATTCTGGGCCTCTCCACTCTTCCTCCAGACTCTGGGACCTTGATTTACAAACGACGTGCAAAATTTGCTTTCATCCGAAAAGAGGACAATGGACCACTGAGCAACAGTCCAGTTCTTTGTCTCCTCAGCAGGTAAGACACTTCTGATGTGTCTGGTTCATGAGTGGCTGGACTTGAGGAATGAGACGAAAAAGAGGAGAAATAATGAAAAACTAAAATTCAGTGTCTCAGAAAATTACAATCGTCTCATTCAATGTCCCATTCCTCTCTTCTGCCATCATCTGCTGGGGTAGCAGCACCAGAGCAAGTCAATTAAAAAAGGCTCATCAAGCTCATAAAGAAGACTGGCTCAGTTCTGGGGACTACTCTAGAAGCTTCAGAGATTACTATAGAAAGAAGGATTCTTCATAAAATGAAGAACATTATAGATAACCCTCAGCATCCTCTTCATCAGACTGTCATACAACAACAGAGAGTCTTCAGTCAGAGGCTTCTTCAGATCTACTGTAGGACAAACGAGATCCTTCCTGCCCACATACATCAGCATCTATAACAACTCTATAATGGAACCAGGATGATGAGTTACAACATTTAATTTCCCTCTGGGATTAATAAAGTATTTTTACACTGGAATATAATTTGAATATCTGAGTTTCACTTTCTGAAATGATTGGCAACAAAAATTAACTTTTCACGACATTCTAATTTTTTGAGATGCACCTGTAAGTGGAGTATTTAAATTTGTAGGATCTCACGTCGTTTGTCAGCTTCTGGGCTCCCCTGGAAGGGCTTGCTCTGGAGTGTGCAGGTTCTTGCCGGGTCGGGACAACATTGAGGTAGTGGGAGAGCCCCACTCCATGCCCGAATCTATTTCTGGTGACAGAGAAAGGAGAAGCAGTGTCTCCGCATCAGAAGAGCAGACTGAACACAGGTCCTCGGAGGTGAAGTCAAGGCTGCCCAACTTGGCCAGTGAGTTGGACCTCTTAAGTTTTGAGGGCACCGTGAGGCCCGCGAGTCGCATGCGGGTCTCAATTTCCTGCGCCCTCTGACGCACGAGGCCAGGTTTGCCCCTGAAGCTGCGCAGGCTGTCGCTGCTGGAGCTGCGTGTCAGGGTGGAGCCATGAGGTGAGGAGGTAGGAGTGAGCAGCCCGGACCCCACCACCCCTAACAAGGCTTCATTGGTCAGTGGCACCATCAGAGGTTCTAACCGCACTTGGCATGGTGTTGAAGATTTTGTAAAACTACCTGGAAAGCTGGAGAACTCCTCATTGTCATGAGAGGAACCCTTCTTGGACCTTTGGCATGCATGAAAAGGCTTCAGAGACTGCAGGCTTTGCTGAGATAACCCTGAAAGCCTCTCTAGGCTTTCTGCACGACGTCGGACCAGCCCAGAACGACGCAGCTGTGAAAGGCTCTCCTGTTGTTGGCCAATGTAACATGTCACTGCAGGTGTCGCTTCCTCCAAATCTGCTCTCATCATCTCTGGAAGAAGCTCTGGGGCAGCTGCAGACTGACTATCATCGAGCTCAGAGTTGCCTTTTAAGTAATCACCATTGTCCACAGATTGAACTATCTGCAACGAGTCTTCTGGCTGTTTTTCATGTGAAGCAGTGGGTAGGCAGCCAGCACAGTTGGCACTTTCATACAAAGGGCCACGAGGGCACAGCAGACCTTCAGCACACGTATGAAATTGTAGGAATGAAGCACTTTGGAATAAAGGAGGAGAGCAGGGATTAAGGCAAAGAACTGGGTCTGAAGAATCATCTCTCTGATCACACTTAAACTGCACAGAAGCATCTCTTGGAAGGATGGAGGAACCAAGTTCCTAAAACATAAAAAATTGCCAGATGAATAAAACTCATTTAGCTACTAGCATCATTTATATTTTAATGTATGGGCTGACGGTGTCTCCCAAACTTACATATTTGTTATGTAGAGTGCTCGAATGGTTGTTGTTGTTGTTGGAATTTTCATTAAGGGTTGCCAGATCCATCCCAATACCTTCTGCATCCCCCTCTACTTCCACATCCTGTGTTTCATCACCACCTCCTCCATCATCTGGCTGCATCAGAACCTCCATCTCTGCTTCCTCCTTTAGTACATCCTCTTCATCCTCCTCCTCCACGGTGCTGAACTCCAGCCTGAGACGCAGCTCCTCCAGGGGCTCGGGGCCTCGCCTGCAGGTCTGCGCAGCGGTCCCCTCTGCTGTGAGCCCAAAGTGGGGTAAGGGAAGGCCCTCTTGTCCATCAAAAGCCTCATCATCCAGCAGGGCATCTCGTTCCACATCTTCGATTTCTATGAAGACCTTTTCCATGCCAACAAGGGGTGGGCCACGCACTGGTGTTGATGGTTCACTGTCCAGAGCTGAATCAGAGAGTCGGCGGAAATAGTAGTTGTTGTAGGCTGGGTCAACGTCCAGAGCAACAGTCCTGTATGCGGAGGGGCATGCTGCTCCTTTATTAGATAGCACCTCCTCAGAACAGGGAGACATTCCTGGCCCCCGAGTCAGATGCTCTCCTTCTTCTCCACAACACTGAGACAAACCCAGCTGACCCTCTGTCATCTCACAGTCTGCGTCTGGATGCCACAGCTTGTTGTGCCGCTGTTTGCTGGGGGAAAAAAAGGACATAATTTGGGTAAAGAAGGAGAGAAGTCAGGGAAAATAAACTGATCCACAATATAAAAGACCAATTCACAACACTTCACACAAGTAGAGGTTAAAAAGTGTACCTGGCGTCTAAAATGCCCTCATACTCTGCCAGCTGTCTCATGAAACCGGCGTTGGGACGAGTGATGTTCCGCTTCTGCTTCACAAAGTTATAAGCTTTCTCCAGCGACCAGCCGTACTCCTTCATGGCGTAAGCGATGACAGTGGAGGCAGACCGACTGACGCCCATTTTGCAGTGAACAAGGCATTTTGATTTGTTTTTTCTGTAAATAAAAATAATTGAACATTTATGTAATAATCATCTGTATTGAGGTTTGCAACTACAACAAACAGTGTCACTCCTGCACAACCATATCTGCCTCTCTAATGTGTCTAAAATAAACTTGAATGCGTTTGAGGAACACGTATAAATACACAGTTCTACTGCTCTTTGCATTTACTGTTCCACAAATATTGCATTTTAAATTAGCACTCTAAATTGATACCGGGAGGAAAAAGCTTCAAGACAATGTTGTGTTGCATTGTGACCACTAATTAAGATCCTGGGTCACAAGAGCAAAAAAAAAAAACTTTTCATCACCAGTTTTTTTGGACAAACACCTCTACTTATTCTTTGTGTTCTTTCCCAAGACTGAAAACAAATGTGGGAAATTAGATCTTAACATTATGAGAGGAAACGTCCTTTAGAGATGAAATATCAATGTACTGTAATTAAGTGGGGAATTTAAACTATTTTGTTCCACTGAGGACTCACTTTGCTTTCACGATGAAGTTGTACGTATCGTTCCAGTGTGCCAGCAGGTCGGTGGCCTCTTCGTCGTACACGCGGACATTGTGATAACAGAAAGTCCCTGGAAAGAAGTTGTCTATTTCCCTGGTAACGTTAAGGATAAAGCCCACCCTGGAGAAAAAATAAATAATGACTCAACAACATTTTTTGTTGCTTGAATCATTATAAAAATATGTGTTTTGTATGGAGCTCTTTATAATCTAAAGTAAGTCACCCTGTCTCTTTGAGCTCCTCCAAATTAGATGCATTCCATTCAGAGCCCTTAAACAAAAAGGAGAATTTTTTTTAGAGCTATTCTTTCTTCAGAACACCTATTTTACTGAAATATTATTAAACATTAGGAATGAAAATGAAATGTTTTATCCCAGCTGTTAACATCAGTAAATACAGCAGACAGTTTTTGTTCATGTAGGAGACGGTTTGAGTTTGCCCACCAGGTAGACGTAGTCAAAAATGAGAGTGGCTTTATCCATCTGGCCAAGGATCAGCAGCATCTCATTGTCAATGAACTCCTTGTACTCATTCAGGTTGCAGTTCATGTGCTGCTCCAGCTCTGTGCGGATCTGACAGAAAACATAAACATTGATTTCTGTATGGGTGGCTTTACGACAATAGGACATTAAATCAACTTTTTTTCCCCCCAGATGATAACAAGCTGCTGATCATCTCATGAAGTCTTTTTTAAGGCTACAGCTAGATTTCAAAGTGATGAAAGTTTACAATTTGACCTGTACAAATAGTCGTTCAGGGACTGTGGGAGTCAAAACAAAATTTCAAAGAAGAAACTTTTCAGATAAAACTGAAGGTCTGCTGGCTAAAAAGACCAAACTTACCAAAAGTTTTCACCACAAACTCAATGTCTAATAGGAGCTTGTGGATAAAAAAACTTCCAATAAACAAATGAAGAACAGGTACATATTCTGCTCTTTGTGCACAATAATCACATTTGTCACATTTTTCCTTTGCGTAAATGTGAGAGCAGAAATGTTATTTTCTTGGTTGTGCAGCAGCCTGTTTCCCCAGAAGCATTATGCCAGAACAATGATATCTAAAGATCTGTTACAAATGAAAGACAAGCCTCAGTGACATACAGTAACAATGATCCTAATAAGAATACTGCAAATCCACAAAAAAAAAAAAGATTATGAAATCCTAAGCGGTTCTAATAATGCCCTATGTGTAACGTTTTGTTACAAAAAACTAGATGTAGACATGTTCCAGGCATAGCTAACCTTTTGTTTGAAAATAGCAACAATTGCAAATGCATTTAAGACAGATGGGTATAAATAAAATGACTTATGTCTCTATAATTAAAGAGGGAAACATGAATGCAGCATCAGGAAATTTAACTTGAACATATGCAGCGGTTTATTTCTGTTTGTTAACACATTTACCTGTTTGCAGGTGACATTCTCAAGATCTTGGGATGTCATGATGCTTCGGAGTTTGGTATTAATAAGGCACTCTGTCCTTTCTCGTTCTGAAGGCCTAGCAAAAACAAATATTGTGAATAAAATTAAATCATCGACACAAGTATACATCATGAGTTTCAATTTTCACTTAAGAGTTGTTTCTAAATTGAAGGGTGTTTATTTACTTGTCGACAAACATGGTGGGTGAGTCAGGTCGTGTGGTCTCCAAGTCTTTCATGGCGTTCCACTCGTTGATGCAGCTCTGATCTGAAGTGATGCAGCTCTCATAGAAGCCTATCCAGGTAAGGGCCATTCCTCCAGGGAAGTAGTTAAACCTTCGCGACACCTCACAAGCTTTGTGCAGCACCTGCAAGGCTGACCTAGATTGTTGTGGATAAGAAAAAAGATACATTGGACATTCCTGACAACAACAGTGAAACAATCAAATTGATGTATTCAATCATTTAGTCTGTGCAGCCAGCAGGTGGCAACAATGATTCAGCACTGCTTCAGTCTGCATCACTGCAGCACACAGCTTATAAAAGGGACTTACCAAGCAGTTCTATTATTACCAAGCTGTTGTAGACAGCCACTGTGACTCAAGAAGTTATTACTCACCACATTGCCTGCACCGACACGGGCTTGAAGACATGAGTCCGACCTGCTGTGTTCACCGTAAAACCCCTGAGGAACAGACAAAACAGATGGGTCAGTCCCTGAGCTGGAGACCGCTTTGTGTAGACTGAGCGCATATGAAGTGTAAGGAACTGATGCAGCGTTGGGTAAAAATGTGACAAACAGAGCTGCAGCTGTGTTCCCTGTCCTTATCACAAAAACTGAAGGGAGCTCACCCGTCTCCGTCCAGATGGATCTTTGCATCACTCCACAGAGGTAGCACCATGCCGATTGAACAGCTTTTACTGGCGGGGTAAAGTAAAACCAGGCAAAAAGACAAAATATAAACGAATAAGACGTTATATATGTGGTAAGATAAAAAAGTATTCTTTAGCTAAAGGACAAATGCAAAAATAATCACACACAAAAGTTTTCAAATGGTTAACATATTATTCTTTTTAGGGATGCGCAATATTATTGGCATGGTATCGGCCGATATTAGCAATAAAGTTAAATATCGGACATCAGGCATTCCATCAAAATAACTCACCGATATAAAAGGTACCGTTTCTCTTATGTATACAGTAGTATATTATGTATTTACATCACTTTCAGCCCCCATTTTGGCATCTGTACTTGGTAACAGGCCAAACTGAAAAAGACCGTGCAGAACAATGTATTTTAATTCCACAGCAGAGAAAGCTATGTACCAGTAGTCTCTTGTAAATAGGTCTAGGGGAAAAAATATTGGTACAGTATTGGTATCGGTTATCGGCCAAATAAGTATTAACATATCGGCATATCAGATATCGGCCAAAAATCCAATATTGTGCATCCCTAATTCTTTTAGAAGGTACCAGTAAGTATTTCTTAAAATTCCTGTACTAATTACAGCCCAATGAACATCTGATCTTCAGGACACAAGTAAATAAACACTAAACTTGAGGCAGACACAAAATTAGCTTGTTTCTACAAAGTTGATAAACATTTAGTGGAATCCCATTGATTGGTTTTGTACCAGTCTTTGTTGGTGAAGTCAATTCCTAAAAGAATGTTCTCCTCCGTGTCCTGTCGCCCGCTGGTATACACCACGACCATGTACCGCACACGATCCGACCATCCACTTTCCAGACGTACCGCCTGCACAGTGGAAACATTAACTCAGAAATGTTGACAGCTTTAGGGACAGCCCTTTAGTACAGTACTGCACAACAAATATACAATAAATGCCAATACTGTGATGTTAACTAGAAACAGCTGTTTGAAATAAAGATTTTTTTTAAAAATTTAGTCTATACTTCATGCCAACACGAAACTTCAGTTTTAATCTAACAGCTAATGCTAAAGCAAAACAACTCCAATTTAAACTTCAATACTGAGACCTATTTCCAAAAAGTTTTCACAGCTACATGTGCAAAGAAAACGTAACGAAAACCCGTCATGTGAAAGTGTAACTGAATATCATTTAGGTACACAGGAGCCAAATGTTGGTGAATATAAACACATGTTAAAAATCATAAAAAACATACCACAAACATAATACATTTTGTGTTCTTAATGTTCAAACCTTTACAAATCAAATTGTTACAGTAAGCATACACGTACTATTTTGGAGGGTTTCATAAAATCAGGCTTTCAGACAAAAATGGTGCTCTTTTTTATTTTGCTGCATCTACATGACGTCTCTTACCAGTTTGATTCTGTCTTCTGAGCGGAGAATGTTTATCATCACCTGCAGGTGTTGAGGTAGGTCACCTGTTGAGGAAGATGGTGGTTTGGTTGTTAGAGATGGGCTAACAGCAAGACAAACAGATTAAAGGTGCACTCTGCAGTTTCTGTAGAACGCAGCACTTAGAAAAATTTTCAACAGAGAAAACATTCTGATCCCTCCCCCTCAGAGCCATATATGGCTCTGCTCCCCCTTGCTCTGCTGAAATTCAAATTCAAGCTCTGTTTTTATTGGCTGGTTAAAAACTCTGTTTTTATTGGCTGGTTAACGGCGGGTCACTGTGGCTTTTTAGAAATGCTTTTAGTAACACCTGGAGAAGCAAGGGGACTATAGTTTTTTCAAAGATTACTTTGTCTAACATCAGTCTGTCAGGAGATAGTGACAGAGTGAAGAAATATGTTAAAAATATATTTTTAGAAAACTTACAGACTGCACTACAGAAACTGGAGACTGCACCTGTAAAGTGAGCCATTTATTATGAATAATGTCACAACCAGGAAACTAGACAAACTGTAAGACGCTGATTGTGGATGAACAGCCGCATGGATGGAACAGAAAATCAGACTCTGGTTTTTGCCTGCGAGTGTGTGTTTGTCTGTACAGTTCGCAAAATGTCTCGTGAGTCACTGGATTTTAACTAAACTTTTAAAAAATAATATTCAATGTACCAGTACAGCTATAACTCATTAGCTTGTGGAATTGACCTAAATCAAGATGGCCACCACAACAAACAATCTCAATTTGAAATCGAGTGAGCTAAGATTTGGTGACTTAGTAGTTGAGACCGACCCCAAACTTAGTCAGTTTATAGATTATAAGCACTTGAAGGAATGCCTGTCCTTTACAGTATTTTTCTCAGTATACACATATAGGTGGTACACAATAAAACATAATTAATGCAAAATAATCCCAAGCTGATAAAGACAAACTAAAGCCACTACAGCACAGCAAATATGGTCAGTTAAAACGTGTTTCACTCTAATAACTTTTTTTTGTGATTTATTTACCTGGATGATTGAGATTATTTCATTTTTATTTATTTATTTATTTATTTTAAATAACATATGTGAACATTTATCATCAATGAAAAAAAAACCATTTAGATTAGGGGTTCAGTTCTGATCCTCGAGGGCCACTATCCTGCATGTTTTAGATGATTCTCTGTTTAACACACCTGATTTAAATCACAGGTGAAGCGTCCACGACTCAGTATTGCCAGGTGTACGATAATTATCGTATTTGTACGACAATTTTGCCCTCTGTACGATGTACAATCAATAATCCTGAAAAAGGCCAAAAATATGATAATTTGATCATTCCTTGAATGTGTAGTTGTAATCGGTTGCCATCAGCCTGTCGCAACTGTTTGTCTGAGTTTTTTTGTGAACCCTGAATGCATCTGGAAATTCCAGCCAATCGTGCTTTTCTAAATTTGACCTAAGAGTGACGTGCATGCGTTAGCCTCAGAACAACGGCCATGGTTGGCTGAATAGTCCGCCGTGCCCGCCCCATGAGTTAGAAAATAAGAAGAAGCAGAGCCGTGTGACACCGGTCTGGAAGAAGAAGTGATGAAAACGAGTGAACATTTATGTAAAGTTGAATGTTAAATGATAATTAATAAATATATTAAGAAAATATGGCAGGAAAACTGGGACATTACTGATACAGGAAGACATTTACACAGCATTCATAAAAAGGTAGGATATACAAGGAAAGCAGGAAGAAACAAGAACTTACTCGCATTAGAATAGGACACACAGGCCTTAATAAATCTCTTAAAATAATTGGAAAGCATGCAACAGGACTATGTGACAAGTGCACCAGCAATCTCCCTGAAAAGAATCAACATGTCTTTATGGAATGTCCAGGGTATGAAACAAAGAATGCATTTCCAAAAATAAATAAATAAAATGAATATTAAATTTACAATTAGGGATGTTTTTAGTAGTGATATCAGTAAAGTTAAAGATCAAGTTATTATTTTCTTGAAAAATACAAACTTAATAGAGAGAATTTAGTTGAGTTATTAAATTAATTTTACAGAATTAGTTTTATTTTATTTTTGTCTCCTGTCCACACTCCAACCCAATAGGTGGTGGTAATGCAGCTTACAGTTGGTCTGCCAACCGCCATAAAACAAAACAAGAAGAAGAAGGGGGGCTCATTAGTTCCCACCAGACATTAATACGTATTAATATCTATAGTTCCCACTCGTACTGACGCCACAAAGCTGTGAGTGCCTGTTAGATGCTATTCAACAATAGAGTGACTATTGTGCATACCGGTACTTGTTATTTTGTTACGACGGGTGTACAATAATTTCCCTCAAAATACGATAATTTTATGTCTCTAGTATGACAATCCTACATTTCTCACCTGGCAACACTGCTTCTGCAGAACATGAAGAAGTCTCTTTCTAACAATAAACTTTAAGTCACTGATGGTGAGGCAATAGCTTTTAGAATAAGAAGGCCTTTATCAAGGACTTTGTATGAGTCAGCCTCACCGTCTCTTAGTTCTGGGGCATATCCCACAGTTACTGGGAAGTGACACGGCTATTTCCCCAAGCAAACACTCCTGACGACGAAGTACAACTGGCAAATATGTGAGGTACCTGACAAAATGGCCAGCAAAGATGGACAAAGCTGCCAGTCGCAGCCACAAGTTGCCAAATGACTTGGCAGCAGCTTAGTTGTTTGCTGATGGTGAAACATCATCATGCAACTGGACTCCACAACCAGCCTTGAATCTTAAAATCAACTACTGTGGCTTTGATCAATGTCATTGGGGGGAAAAATAAAAAAATAAGAGCTTGATTAATGAGGAAGTTCACCCCAACCTGTCATGTTGCCACTGCAAAGCAGGTTGCTTACCGGTACAGTACTTTAAAGTTTGCAAAAACTGAAGTGGCTGTTGCAGAAAAACACCAAAGGTTTGAACAATGTGATGAGCAGTTTAGCGAATTCCAAGTTTCTGCAATAGACATACAACTTTAAGGCCAACTAAACACAATACAAATGTAGTTTTGGTCATGTGCAATTGATTCCCATATTTACAAACTGCTGAGAATAGTCTTATAACTTGTAAAGTTGAGAGCACATGTGAGGCTGTACAAATAGTATGCCCTTCTTTAATCATCAACAGAAGTTTTGCTCAGAGGGCCACCATATGCTGGATTTAAGCCCTAATCTGCCTAAGCTACAGGTCTGGAACGTGCTCACCAACAACACAGCCTGCAGCCCAGTTATAAACATCTGCTGCAGTGTTACAGCAACTAACCGTATTTTACAAGAGCACCACCCAATGCAAGATGATGATGTATTGTGCTTTGTGACTCTCACCTGCATGTTTGTGAGGAGGGTGTGCTTTTGGGCCCTGTTGACTGCTTCCCTGCTGCAAGAAGAGGGCAGCACCCTTCACCATAAAGAAACTCTCACTCAGGCTGCAAACAAACGAGAGAAAAGTTACAGTGGTTGAAACAGACACTGTATATCAGACACCATTCTACTGAGGAACAGTTCAGCACAATCACTCCAGTTAGTTCAGCTAACAAAATAAACCTAACATTAAGACACAAGGGTGAAAACAGTTTGGTTGCAAGGAACCAATGAGATGACTATAAATCACTGATGTCCCCTTCTGGTGAATTAACTCCACAGCTCAGAAGAGAAGCCAGGCTGCCACGTTACAGAGACAGATCTCATCGTGCAGATGCCAGAATTCAAGTTGTGAGCTGAAATGTTTATGTCTTCTCTGCTGCGTTGGCTCCACTCAGATTTGACTTGTCAGATCTTTGCTGTCTTGCAAGAATGCATCAAAAACCAATGTAGCTGATCAAACAGCTCTTTGTGAAGCTCACCTATAGCTTTGACACTTAAAGCAGCATTAACTAATTTATATCTATTTGTAAAAGTCCGGACATGATCAGGTAAGGCTTCAAAATTGTAAACATATTCAGGGAAACACTATTAAAAAACAGAAGTGGAGTGTTTCCTTCAGGCTGAATTCAATCATTTCATTTCATTGAAGAACAATGGGAACACCTTCCTAAATCTACCTGACAGCTGGGTGGAACACACGCAACAGGTATTCTGTGTCTGCAATCTGGCAAACCACGTCATCTCTAGGAGAGTACAGAAGTGATGAGTGACAGAATCAAAAAAGCCCTGAATCCACAAACGACTAAAGTTGTCTCTTCATTCAGCTATCATGACAACAGTGTATTGATGAAGTGAGACATAGCTGCTTCATGTGAACAAAGTATTTGTTTCAGTAAATAAATAAAGAAAAGTACATTATTGATTTCAGAGAGACTAAATTCAAAGTGTTGAGTTGATTTACCTTATCTACAATATATGAAGGGAAAAAAAAACTGATTACCAGTACATGTTTTTGGTTTTAAATAAAATCCTCCTCAAACTGCTCCATAACTTTGCTCTCTCTGGTTGGGACTTTTAAAACTCCAAAAAGCCTGAACCAAACTAACAATTGTGGGAACAATGGCCCTCATGCACGAACCGTTCGTACGCACAGATTTGTTCTTAAACTGTGCGTACGAGTGATTTAGGATCATTTGTGGCATTCAACAATGTTTTCGTATCCTACGATTTTTTTCAGATACGAACAAAATTTACGAGTGGTCCGGACCTGTCGTATATTTTAGGAGCGTCAGTCTGCTGTCATCCAGACGGAATTTCTCCACTAATAACTTCATATTTCGTTATTTAGAAAATATTTAGAGTTTAAAAAAGTCACGCACCACAATTGTTTTTGACAATAGGTTCTGTTTGAAGTCGAATTATAATTTTAAATGTAATAATGACTAACGGATTAAAGTATTTAAATTAAAATCAATTTGTTATCAATGCCGTTTTCTAACACTACAATATCAATATGAAGATCTCAAACTGAAACCAACTTAAATTATGAATTAATTTAAGTTTAATTTGTCTCGGTAACGCAGACTTCGGTAACGCAGACTTTAGGTTGACCTCCTCCTGTCGCAGTCATAGCTGTCAGATAGCTCAATCAGTAAAGCGTTGCGTCGCAGTGCCGAACCTTATGGGTTCGAGTCCCACATGGGACAACGTTTTTTTTTCTCCTTTTAATTCATTCCAGATTTAAAAAACACAAGAAAACTATTTACAATACAACAAGAAATGAAGCATAAAGTCTTTTTAATCTGGAATGAATAAATAATCTAAAGAAAGAAGGGAAAAAAAATAGTCATACCTCGTGGGACTCGAACCCACGAGGTCTCGATAAGCGGTGCAATGCTTTACCCAGTGGGCCACCAGGACGCGTGTATATTTTAAGGTCCACATTTATTATAAACAAACATTCTTTGGCTTTAGTTGGTCATTTACTCCCATGAGTGACGCTGCTAATAAGGACAGATTTTCTTTTCTTGACCTCAGAGAGCAGAACTTCAATCTCCGCACCGGTAGAGTTCTTCTTTTTACTTTTCGCTGTCATTTTATGAACGAACACGTTTTGCCTCTGAGGCAGGAAACGTAGCCTTATATGGTGTTTTGAGGGGTGGGAATTATGTAAATAACCTCTCCGCGTGCACGCGCAGGTTGATAGAACAGGTGGGATTCATCATATTTGCGCAGCCATTTACACACTTTTCCTGAGGATAGAAGAGTTTGTTGAATCTGACGTGGCATGTTCGTACGAACGCTTCGTACGAACAAAAGTAAGAGAAATTTAGGATAAAAATACGAACATTTTCGTGAATGAGGGCCAATGTTTTATTTTGTACACCTCACAATAAATTCTGACTGCCCCCAGCGATGCAAAAAAAACAAACAAAAAAACTTAGTGACAAGCATGGGGGTGGATACTTTATAAAATAGCTTTTGTTTTATATTTTCACAGTTTTATTCTGGTTGATAAAGTTTCAGAAAGGGTCACACTTTCAGGAGATTATAAAAGATATCAGACAAAAGGGAAAGCCGACTCATTCCTCCTCAGCACTCTGTACAAACCCATGAAAAGTGAATTTGTTTAAACCGGTAGACGTGTGAAACTTGTTCTCACGTGTAAATCAAGAGCTGTCTTAACGATGACACCGTAACTAAACATCCACAGCTCAGCTCTTTGCTGCAGCACCCTGCTATCAGCTTCTCCACAAATGTTAGAGCTAAAAATATGTCTTGAATCAAAGCAAGACAACTCAGAACGAACTTTAGCAGAAAACTACAAATGCATCTGTTTAAACATAGGAAGAATGACATTCTTCCTCATATGACGACTCACTGCATTAGAGTAAATAATAAATTAAAAACTTGTTCTTAAAACAATTAAAAATCAGTGTATTTTTGAAGATATCAACAGTGAGGCAGCTTGTTACGTTTAAGAAAAGTCAGCAAAACTCACATGCGGTTGATCTCTCTTTGGGTCAACACTGCATTTTCCACAAAATAAGGTAGCATCTTCATCACGGCCTTCTGAATGGGTTCTATGACCAGATGCATCCTGTTGACTGGAATGAAACACAGGCCCGTCCGGGGCAAGCTAGCTGTTCTCCATCATGAAGAAAAAAGAAACTGTGGCTTCGGTTGTGTCCTTTTGAGTGACAGCCTGACAGACAGTTTGCACTGATCTGTACGGCTCTGGAGGAGTGCCGTCAGTTTAGAGGCCACTCCTTCCTCCTCCCTCGTCTGAGCGTCTCCTCCTCCTGCAGGGATGCTGCTTCCACCCACAGCCTCAGGCACACACAACCAGACTCCCAAGTCCTTCCATCTGTTTGTCCATGACGATTCATTAGTAGAATAACGACAGTTGTCTGCAGACAAGGATCTAGCGAGTCAAGTCATAATCTGCGAGGTGGATGTCTCCTTTCAGCATGAACTCACTTCAGTACTGCCCTTAAACTTCAGGTCGGGTCATTGCAAAGTGAAGAATGAGTTTCCTCTTAAGTCAGTGCTACATGTTCTTCCCAAAGACCTTGTGATACTGAAACAAACTCGTCTAAACCAAATGGGAGAGTCTCTTTTTCTCTGCATTTAAAAAGCACAAATGTTTGGGGTAAAAAAAACAACAACATTTGGCCAAACAGACAACAGCGCAGAGCCTCCACAGATCCAACACATAAACAAAGCACAGGTGGAACAGGCAGCGAGAAGAACTGGCACCATCCCTAAACTTCCCAATCTCATTATATGCAGGTTTATAAGGGAGGGATTATCTTGTGTTTTTGCTTCAAGTGGCCAGTGCTAGCCGTCATTCACTCACATGCATCCCTATCAAACACAGTCAGATTATTTGGGATTATAACAGGTTACAAAGGACATACCTTTGTTTTAAAAAAAACCTGTACACCACCAAGAAATATTCTATGTACCGGTATTCATAGGCGTAGATCCTGGGGGGGTCGGGGGGGTCCGGACCCCCCCAATCTTGGGGAAATATAGATCTGTCCCCCCCAATAATTCAATAAAGGAAATCGTGTCTTTAAACAATATAAATATAAAAAGGCAAAAAAAGAGAGAAATCCGCCATTATTCTAAAAAAAAAAGAAGGAAATTTTGCCCACCCCCCCTTCTCTGTTGGCAAATGGTTTAGTCCAATGTTTACAAGGAACAACAACAGCAGCGGAGGTCACAGGCTCGCGGAGCCGCTGGTGGGGAGTGAGCTGCTGCACAAAGTACTAACTTCCAGTAAGTAGCTACTTAAAACATAGGTGACAGTGACTGGGAGGAAAAGGTCTTTCACAGTGTTGAAAGACAAGTGTGTCTGTGCATCATTAGTGGCAGAAAAACACTTTGGAGCGTCACTTCATCAGCTAACACACTAGCTTCAATGCTAACTAGCTCCCTGGTGGGCTCTGCAACAGACAGTAGAATGTCAGCGCAGCTTTGAGCAGGATGGATTCACATTCATCATATTTTCAGGTGTGGAGCTCTTGAAAGAAGTAATGATAAAATATGTGAAAGATAATTAATTAAAAAAGAGTAGAGAAGATGTGATGATTAGTTAAAATGATTTCATATGTGTAGCACTTTGTTGCAGCTGTGGTTGTTTTAAGGGCTTTAAATTATTATTATAAAAAATGTTGAGGATCAATACTTATGTCACATGGTTAATTAAAAAATGTCACTGTTTATTATATTACATTATTGATATTTTGTATCTGCAACTGGAACATTTTATTCTTAATAGGTTCTTAAAAAATGCTACAGATTTGTTAAGGCATATTTTGAATGAATGTTACAAACGTGTTCATTTCTACAAAACAGTTAATAAAATATTTATAAAATACAACGAATTTCAAATGTTACAAACTGAGTTTAACATAAAAGAAATAGTGTTTATGTTTAAATATCAGTTAATAAGTAATCCATTATGCCCCCTTGTTTAGGACTGGAACCAATCTCAGCTGCTTTTGGGTGAAGGCAGGGACACCCAGGACAGGTCTCCAGTCTGTCCCAGAGACACCCAAGACAGGTCTCCAGTCCATCACAGAGACAGACAAAGAGACAAACAACCATCCACACTCCCAGTCAAAGCTAAGAACAATTTACATTTGCACAGAAGAACCAAAACATTATTCAAACTGAGGACTCAAGTTCTTGATTGAGAGTTCTAATCACTACTGGTAATTATCAATAATAATTGATCATATTTACCAAGCTAAAGCATTGTGTGGAGTCTTTAATAATACAGACCAGATCAGATGTGATCAGGCAGTCATATATTCACATGTATGTAAATGTATTATTATTAATACTATGATTAAAGTTGAACCATGCAAATTTGTTTGGAACGAACAAGTGGACCTTTGTGCCTCTTGGTTCCACTGAAGTAGCTCTCAGTCTCAAAAAGTTTGGTGACCCCTGCATTAAAGTATTTCTTCTCCTTGAAAACTGTTTTCTTTTTAAGCATTAAGATTTTGGGAAGATGTTGTACCAGATTATCAGTGACACTGACCACAGCAATCTATGAATACAAGCCAAACTGAAATTTAAACAATATTTAGAGGGGACCTATTTTGCAAAATTCTCATTTTGCCACTTGTCATTATTTGTCGTCTATTGTACTGCAGATTGAACACATTACATTTTTTAACAAGAGTAATGAGTATCACTGTTGTACTGATTAATAGTAGTATTAAGACTACTAAATAAAATACATGCCATTTAAATCAATATTATTGTTGATTATTCTGCATAGTATATGCATGCAGTTTGGATAAACTTCCCTCTGTACATTTTGCATTACATTTCACTGTAACTTTGCCGACCCCCCCAAAATTGCTCTTAAAAAATTTCCCTGTTTATGGTCCCCCCCAATAATGAGATGAAATCTACGCCCTTGCCGGTATTATATATAACTATATTCTATATAATCTCTACATTCTTTGAAGCCTGAAGACGGTTTAAACATTTGTTTTATTGTTCGCTTGTTTATTTATATGTTTGTGTTCTTTTCCCCCAAACACAAACCAATGAACTCTCCAAACATAAACAATGAAATGTCTGTTGAACTGGGTGAACTTGATGACCACTGACTCACAGAAAATCAAACGGCAATAGAACAGTACAGGTAGTCCTCGACTTACGACAGTCTCGAGTTACGTTTCACGGTTACGACACGCAGCTCCATTTAAAAAAAAAATATATATATATTTTGAAAATGTTATTTTGAAAAGCCGAGTTATGCAGTTTCCGGTTTCCGATTTTACGTTCTAAACGTAGCGGCGGAGAAATACTGCCCTGCACTCTATAAAAAAGTTAAGTCTTGTTGGACCAAGCTGGACAGGCATCAGCTGTGGAAAAGTAGCTGTTTTATGGACGACGGTTTTACGACGTAAACAAATGGAGAATCCGGAGGAGGGACGGAGGAACAGAGAAAACGGCTTCTCCAGCATTCCAGAGTAGGTTATTAACTCTTTTTTCCCTTCCTTATGGCTCTCAAATGTATGTGTGTTTTGATAATTATGTAGGGTACTGTGTTAGGATAGACTAAGTGCTTGGTAAAATACAGTACTGTACGTATAAGGTGTACCGTATTTACGTATGTTCCGACTTACGTCAAAATTCGGGTTACGACGCAGCGTAGGAACAGATCTCCGTCGTAAGTCGAGGACTACCTGCAATTGATGGTCACTGGCAGTATCTCACAAACTGTTATAGGCTCGCTGACAGTCCACATGGAGCTCTGGACAGTTTTATTTGTCTGAGGCACAAAGACTAGAGACAGGTGATAAAGGAGAACTATCTGAATCTGAGGTCAAGCTTTAAAAGCATTTGGTATAGATGACAGCACATCACAGAGAACTGTAGCTTTGTGAGGAGCTGGATAAATGGAATAAATGGAGTAAATGGAGTAAAAGAGGCCAGATGTCTAAGCTAGAGCTCTTGACAGGTATGAAAGAAAGCTGCTCCAAGTTACCCAACAAACAGGATACAAAGAGGCTTTTACCAGGCGTTTTTTAGTCATGGTCTTTGGAGTGTGTTCCAGACACCAGTACAAGGAAAAAACTTTCTCTTGGGGTTGTCTGTTGCACAATACTGGCATTTTCCCCCTGTGCACAGGGTAAATAGAAGGAGGAGCACAAGAAGAAGGAAATCTTCTCAAGTATCAGAGAGGGCCAAAGCAAATAATAAAATTAAATAAATGACACCATTGTCCTGATGGAAAAAGGTGCACATGAAAGACTCAGATGTGGCACTTCTGTTCCAGCCCATGTTTCTTCTCTGTGCCATTTATACACTGAAAACCAGAGAGCGTTGTGTGAAAGCATAAAAGTCTTGAAAATTACGTTAACTAGACATAAAAACAATCCGTACCATATGAAGGTGTATTCTGTGACATTTCTGTAACAATCTGACCCTCTGAACACTAAATTACCACTCCCACTAATCAAAAATGTTTCTAAATTAAATCCACTGCCCAATTCTTTTGCAGACAATGTAGTGAAATGAAATCATTCTTTGGCTTAATATTTATGTTAGTCTTCGTCAACTGTTTGGGCTTTTATCATTATTAACACCAGCAAGGAGCAGCAAGTACAAATATTCCAAGTTGGCAGATTTTCAGTTGTCCATCAACAGATGTAAGCTTTCAGCTGGTGTACCAGATCCGTTCAAATCTGTCATATAAAACACTACTTAATGCACCTACGCCATAAAAACCAATTTACTGATAGTTTGATTGCATAATGAGGCCCGTGGGCTCTTCAAGAAATGAAAGACGTCCAAGCAAGCCGGGACTCGCATCGAGCAAAGATCCCACATTGCTTGAGGATATGGCATGGCTGTTGCATATCAGAAATCAAACCAAACAGTTAGTAGGCCATACATGGTGGTCAGAAACAGTGGTTTGATTCTTTTATAATTTGCGTAATTCAAATATATTTAGAAAAAAAATAAAAAGGCTTCTGCAATCAACATGTATCCGGTAAACCCCACACAGCAGATTCTTAACTGATAAAAAAAAAGCAACCCAAAAGAACAAAGAACTCTGTCAAAAGGATTGACACATAAAGCTGGTCCTGTTATCATCAGATCATCTTGACAAGTGAGTTTTGTGTTCACAAGCTGTTGTAAAAACCTGATCTGAACAGAAATTAAATCTCTCTTTCTGGTTGTGCCACTGCAGTTGTGTACCTGGTTGTGTCTTGCCTTTTGGGGGGGATAAAATGTGTTCTATATCAATAACACATTCATATCATATTTAACTCCAACAGTATGTATGTTTTATAGGTGCAATTGGCTTCATACTTCAGTTCTGGTGTTGGAATCTCTTTGGTTTGAACAAAGGAAGAAGAACATGCCATAGCAAATAAATGAAATCATGAAATTGTTGGTCTTAAAAAAGGTATGGATGGAACATTGTTCTTCTCCAGTAACTGCTCTGTCTCATTTCTGCTCTGATGTTTTCTCTCTGTGTTTCTACATTACTGTAACATGCAGCTGTATAGCAGAGCTATGCTACTGTACATACAGTAATCACAGTTCTGCACCTCTGTGTTGTAAAGAAAGCAACACTGAAATTGTTTGTGTTGTGGGGATGGAAAAGCACCATGGATGAGTCAACAGCCACTGGAGACCCGCTGCATCCTAAGCCTACAGGTTATGAACACCGAAACATTCATACACAGGTATGATAAGCAGATCAGACACAGGAACAAAACACTGCTTTCAAACACAGTACCAACATTTATTATTTGGAGATCGTAATCTAAACTGTAATTGAGATATAGACTTATGTCTTTTTCTTCTAGCAAACAAAATACCGTAAAAGCAAAAGAACGTGTTAAAATAGTTTAAACTTAATTCTTACTAGGAGCAATCTATGTTGAGTCAAAACTTTAACATAGAAAATTCATTATTTTGTGACTTCTTTACCATTTCCTTGTACATGTAGAGTATGTGCACTTTTTATTTTCATGCACCTCTCTGATAAAACAGTGGCTATACAGACAGACTTTGCATTGTATAAAGCAGGGGTCACCAACCTTTTCGAAACTGAGAGCTACTTCGTGGGTACGGAGTCATACAAAGGGCACCAGTTTGATAAACTCTTCGGAAATAACAAAGCGTAAATTGAAAAAAATGTATAGTAAACATATTTTTAAGAACATATTTTTAAGATAGACATTTTAAAATATATATAAATACAACAAAAGAATAACAACTGAATAAAATGAAATTTTAAATACAGCTTAGTAGTGAGTTGTGCTATTTTTAGAACAGGTCCGCGGGCACCTCAAATGGTCCTTGGGGGCACCCGGGTGCCTGCGGGCACCGTGTTGGTGACCCCTGGTATAAAGAGATCAGTCTCTGCTTTACGATTCTGCCGCTATTCTACTTGTCATCAGAACTCCTTCATAAAGACGCCCACATGTTCCCAATGAAAGCAACAACCTACTCAGTACGTGTCAAAACATTCCATTGTCAAAGTTATTGTTTGTATCACAAATCCAATTTGTTAAAAAGCTAAATACAAGGTGTGTGGAAAAGCCAAGCGATTCAACAGATAGGAAATTAACTGTTCAACTTGAGGGATGCCTGAATGTTTTTGCATGTTTTTTTTATCAGTTTTCAGTCATTACAAACAACATGACAAACAGGTGTTCATTGACACTTCTCAGCATGTCTGCCGCCACTCAAGATGCCAAGGCATGAGTCAAAAGCAGATTCAGGCGGTTGGTTGAAAAACCACCTGTTAATACACTGAGCGTTGTTTTGCTTCATGCACCATGCAACAGATGGGCAAAACTCGACTTTTATATAAACATACCTCTGATTTATCCGCCGTTCATCTTCACTTCCAAAATCCTGCAAAACAGAGAATGCGAAATAAGTAAGGCCACACTGGAAACAAATCTGATTGCATTACTAATAAACACTCCCAGCCTGGCAGGTAACAGATGTTCCAGCCTTTTTTATTTTCATGTCGCAAAAACTTATAAACATCACAAGGAAACTCACAGCAATGGGGGTGCTGGGATATAGAATTTCATAAGGTATTTTTCCTGTTCTACAAAAATGAATACATAACTCCTCCAAACTGTGAGTGTAAAAACTGAGATACAAAACCCCAGTGTTGCTTGACCTCTAAAGGTTGAAACTTGAAGTAACACTGTTGCAACTCTTGTAAATAAATGATCTGTGCCAAAGCTCTAGTCATGTTATAAGAGCAAACCAAACTTGATATATTTGCATTTCTTCAAGCTCACTGAGAGAAGCTGTTGACATTAGTACAAATGAGCTCATTTTGTTTCAACACAAGGGACTGTTGGGTTAAGAACATATAGTTCAACGTAGGTGTTGAGAGAAACATGTACAGTTATTTCCAATTGAGATAAACTTGCGTTTTATCCTGACATCTGTTAAACACGATGCTGCAAGCACATTCCAGAGTTGGTATGAAAAATACAGGTGTGTTTTACTTTATGTAACAGCAGCCGCAGCAACAAAAACCCCTCCTGTACTTTCTTAAAACATTCACTTCAATAGTCTTTTTCAAGAAGATCTAAATGTATGTCCATCTATAGTGTGGCACGTATTAACTTTTTTTCTTTTAGCAAAACAAAGTACCGTATTTTCTGGCGTATAAGTGACTCCAAAGTATAAGTCGCATCAGTCAAAAAAGCATCATGAAGAGGGGAAAAATACATACCGTATTTTCCGGTGTATAGGTCGCACCTTTTTATGGTTTTTTCAAGGCCTGCGACCTATACACAGGTGCGACCTATATATGGCTTGTTATCACTTTCGACGAAACAAATTTTTAAATCCAGCTCATTTCACAATTACGTTCATTTATTAAGGAAAAGTTCAGCTCAGACACATATTTGCTATAATTTTTTATCAAACAAATAATTGTTTTTAAGTGTTAATCTTCTTAAAAGCCTTGCTGTGTGCTCCTGTGGCAGACATTTGCAGCAGAGCTAAACGTAGGTGCGACCTATACACCAGTGCGACCTATCTAGGGATTTTTCCAATCTATTGGTGATAATTGGATGGTGCGACCTATACACAGGTGCGACCTATACACCAGAAAATACGGTACACAAGTCTCTTCAGCATATAAGTCGCATTTATTATGCATCACCGCTGACCCGTCATGTTTATTTTGTGTTTATTTAAAGGTCAAAACAGCTTAATTTTGCCTGGGCGACGTGGTGCTATCCATCCATCCATCACATCCAGAGCAGCTAGCTCTCCAGCGTTCCTCCGCCTGCATAAAGGCTGTTAGACTTTCGCTTTGGTCCGCAGGCTGGAGCGTGCGCGCCGCGCGTGCACAGCAGCCGTGCGGCGAAATGCGTTTACAGTGTCGCCTCTGTGTTTATGGTTGACGCACGGCGGCGCATGGCAAAAGCTGTTCTTTTACGGACCAGCAGGAGGCAGTACCCTCTAAAACCTGTGCATATGTTGCAAGAAAGGCGTAGAAGAAGAAATCTACCGTAGAAGAAGAACTGTTTGAAATCACACAACAAAAACAAATAGCTTTCCGCTCGCGTGCTGAACTGTTGTCTTTATTTGCGGTTTTAATGCATGGAGTCAGCGGAGGAGAAAGCGATCACGTGACTTTTGGCGAAAAAACAAAAGAAAAGTCCGACTCCAGATCAGGAATGAAGGAGAATTTAATACATTTTGTGTCACAAAACATTCCTCCATGCGTCGCGACTCCGTCTCCACGACCACAGCGGCGCAAACAGCTGCAGGCTCCGGCGTGAAGAGGGTGAAGGCTGTCGGTGGGGACCTGTCAATCAAATCGTAGCGCCCACCGCGCGCGCAGAGGCTTGCGGAGTTTCAAAAATTCAGAGGTGCACGTCACGCGCTAATCCCACGCGCGGGGCCAACGCGCAGGGGCGGGGACTGTGAAATTGCGTCACTTTTGGAGCGCGCATCCTCGCGCGCTGCGCGACGCGTCGAGTATGAATCTAGCTTAAGCTGAGCAAAGCGAGCGTGCATGGGAGAACTCGCAGTTGCCGTTTTTAGAAATTTAACAAGATTAACACTTAAAAACAATTATTTGTTTTAGGGATGCACAATATTATCGGCATGATATCGATATCAGCCGATATTAGAATTAAAATTCAATATCAGTCATTCCATTAAAATAACTTGCCGATATAAAAGGCGCTGTTTATGCCTGCAGTGGCTGCACAACGTGATGACATTGCAGCACAACGTGATGACGTTGCAGCGGCAGCGCAACGCGATGATGTCACGTGCGCCTACCCGATCTCACGGCGGAAAGGAAAAGTCAAAATGTCGGCGGTGTGGAAGTTGTTTTTCGTTGGTGAGAATGTTGGATTCCGAAAATGTATGGACTATGTTGAGCCTCACTACATCGTCCCCAGTCTGAGATATTTTTCCCGACATAACATTACTAGAGTTACAAGCCATCATTTCCGACATAATTGAGAAGCTAATAGCCGATAGCACGACTTGTTAGGTGAGTTTTACCACAGACATTTGGACATTGTGTTAGCCCTGTTAGCATGAATAGTCTTACGGCACAATGGATAGACAAAAACTTTGAACTTAAAAAGACTGTCCTTCATGCACAGGAGTGCAGAGGATCCCACTCTGCAGCTAGGAACCCAGAACAAGCTTCCACAAGTGAGACAGCATCGCAAGTGGCTAATGCTAATAAATAACATTAAACACTTTTCATTTAATATAAGTCAAAGTGCTAAGCATATCATATGACTGTTACTGAATATATGTCACCAGCTCTTACAGCTGTTGCACAATTTTTGAAGCAAATAAGCCAAAATAAGAGGGCTATGTTCTGACAAAGGAACGTACATAAAATATCTGTATCGGCCAAATAAGTTTTATCATATCGGCCAAAAATCCAATATTGTGCATCCCTGATTTGTTTGCTTGACATTATAGCAGTTTAATTTTTCTTTAATAAATACACTTTAAAGGTCAAAACACCTTCATTTTGCCTGGGCGCAGCGCCATCCATCTATCGCGGCCAGAACCGCTAGCCCTAAAGCATTCCTCTGCCTGAACCAGCTGAGTGAAGTGAGCGTACACGGGAGGACTCGCTGTTGCAGTTCTTAGAAATTTAAAACGTCAGTCAAAAATTGCTTTTTGAATATGAAAAAAAAAACGTATATAAGTCACTTCGGCATATAAGTCGCAAGACTGATAAATCTATGCAAAAAAAAAGGTGGTTTATACACAGGAAAATACGGTAATTCTGTATCTGCAAAACAGTGTGGGGTGGAGGGGGGTGTGTGCGATTGTAATTCAATTCAGTTTATATCTATAATGCTAAGTCACAACAGAAGTCGTCTCAGGGCACTGTCAGAAACATTCACATACACAAAAAGTCAATTAATAACATTATTTAGCTAAGGAGCCAGATAATTGCATTAAAGCTCCGCTGACATCATCTTTTAACTTTCCATAAAATGGCACAACATATATATACACAGTATATTAAGATATATCTGATCGTTTTTGCTAAAACAATGTTAAATTAATAAAAATTCCTCTCAAAAACAGTTTAAAATTAGCGCAGTTTTTTTTTTTTTTACATGATAAATACGGATTTTCCCGTCGCGCGATTATGACGTCAGACAGAGTCGCCTCAACTGCGCACATTGAATACAATGGACGAAGATGCAAACGCATCCGTCCAATTTAGCCATTTAAAACTTTATATTTTAGCGGTTTGTCTTCAGAGAAGCCAAAGTTATTTCGAGTAAACAGCAGGTTATAATTTTTTTTCAGCTCCTGCTGGTTTTTGGAGACTTTTCACTTCAGGAAGTGAGCAGGTGTGTGATGACTTACACCAGCTGCAAGTTGAGAGGCAGAAGGAATTCTACAACATGTAAATCGTTTCCACAGCACTGAAATGGTAATATATTAGTTAATGTTTCTAATAATTATTCAACATTATTAGTTATTAGTTTGTGTACAAAACAATTTGCACAGGCTCCTGCTGATCATGTTGCTTCAATTTGTCAGCTTTGTTATGTAATCCAGTCAACATGTTGAAAATATTTCATATTTATTTTTCTATTTAATTTGGACATCACTTGGTGTTATAGTGGTGTATCATTAAAATGATGGAAATACATGACATTAGTTTGACCCATTGTCTTAATATACAGTATACTGCATATAATATATACTGTGTGTGTCTGTGTGTTTTATCATCAATTCACAGAAATATCTTCACCTGAAGAGTGGACCCAGGTGGAGGAGAACAAACCTTGATATTGTTAAAGAACAGATGGAGACGTCTTCATGATCTGTAGAACACCAGGACTGATGCTACAGAAAGCTACGTTTGTGCATCAAGACATCAAAATATGCAGAAATACTACAACTGGCCAGAGCATTGAGATGAAAATGAATCAATGAAAATATGAATTTAATATTTTTTCTGACAGTTCAAATGAACATATTGTTTGAAAAAAAAAGGATAACAATGAACCAAGTGTTTCTGTAGTTATGTGTAAATAAAGTTACAGTAGTACACTATATTATCTGTTAGTGTTGAGTTATTCTTTGTGAGAATATTTGTGTATCTGTTTTAATTTCATTCGTTCATCTACAACTCACAGCTCGTACTTTAGTAAAAACAAAATTGGTGAATGTTAAAAAAAACATTTTATTAAAATAAAACCATCCCATATTATCAAATATATGAAAACCTCTGGGGAAACATTAATATGAACAGATTATCAAAAAAAATTGAGTTTAAAAAATATCAGCAAGTGGTGTTTGACTTCATCAGCTCTGTAAAAATGACACTTTACAGCTGTAAATCTGCAAAATCAGAATTTAGCTGTGTCATTAAGAACTACCGGGTAGTTTCTCCTCATCCTGCTGCTTGTACACTTCTTCAGACTCCACCACCTTCCTCGTCCACCCTCCTGGATGTCCAGGTGTTGTAGGTCTGGACGCAGAGGACATCTGTCTAGTTTCTCCTCATCCTGCTGCTTGTACACTTCTTCAGACTCCACCACCTCCTCGTCCATGCACCCTCCTGGATGTCCAGGTGTTGTAGGTCTGGACGCAGAGGACATCATCAGAACCACAGAAAATCAACAGATTTACATCAAAGAATATTGTTACCATTTCAGTGCTGTGGAAACGATTTACATGTTGTACAATTCCTTCTGCCTCTCAACTTGCAGCTGGTGTAAGTCATCACACACCTGCTCACTTCCTGAAGTGAAAAGTCTCCAAAAACCAGCAGGAGCTGAAAAAAAATTATAACCTGCTGTTTACTCGAAATAACTTTGGCTTCTCTGAAGACAAACCGCTAGAATATAAAGTTTTAAATGGCTAAATTGGACGGATGCGTTTGCATCTTCGTCCATTGTATTCAATGTGCGCAGTTGAGGCGACTCTGTGTCTGACGTCATAATCGCGCGACGGGAAAATCCGTATTTATCATGTAAAAAAAACGGCGCTAATTTTTAACTGTTTTTGAGAGGAATTTTAATTAATTTAACATTGTTTTAGCAAAAACGATCAGAGGTCAATCTTAATGTATATATATATGTTGTGCCATTTTATGGAAAGTTAAAAGATGTCAGCGGAGCTTTAAGTCTTCACTTCGTCACAGTCTCCCATCTACCTGCCATCGACCTACCACTTTAGGTAGGTCACTTAAATAATACCTGGCACAGGATGACTAAACTGGAGGGTGTCACGAGAACTATCACTAGAAACAAACGATAAGCTTCGAGAGATTATTTCCTATTTTTGGCGACCCACTGCTGATGATTACTCAGCAGGAAAAAAATGAAAGTCCAGAAATGCCATTTTTTAGGATTTACTGAGAAAGACTAGGTATTGTGGCCAGAAAACAATGCAATACTTAGCGCATTTCTGCAATATAGTTAAATAATCCAGACCCAATGTAACATGCCTGCATACTCTTCGTGCCTATTTACCTAAGCTCTTTTTTTCCCTAAACTACCCCTCCCATCCTCTCACCCCTCAGGAGAAGATGACATCATAGCTGCAGCAGACTTCAGTTAGCTTTTCCTATCAAAACTGGATGTAAAACTCAAACCAACAATGATGTTCCGGGATAATTCAAAACAATATACCGGTACTGTACTGTACAAGATGAACCCTACAGTATTTATAACAAGTTACAACGTATGGCATTTGAGTGCTGCAACAGCTTTACAAGCTGTTAAAATCAACTATTTTTTGCCATTGTCTAACTAACACAAACACAATGTTGCAATTACATTTCTAAATAAAAATAAGTGCAAACAAATGCAGACATCAGCTCTGAGTTATCTGGTTGTGTGCAAAACAGAACAAGGTGAGCTCATCCATCTGCAGCTGGTCAGTAGTGCCTCCATCTGGTGAGTAGATGCATTGAAATAGTAAAGGAGTCACTGAGAAAGATATGTGTAATATGGTTTAATAGTATCACCCTTTTCAATGTCAGTGACCAGAAAAATACATTTATATTATGCCCTTTTAATAATGTAGCCAATTAAAAACAATTATTGTCTTTTTAACCCATTATGAACATTTGTCAGTCAGACTATTGATTTGTCTTTAAGAAAAGGACCAACAGCCAATGCTGATAAAAACGTACACCTAGATATTCTGTTAATAAATGATCTTGTTCTTCTAAGACTAATTTGATGTTTGTTAGAGATTTTACAGCTAAGTTATTGGCTGCAAGAGCAGCAAACTCTTCTTTTAACAACAGCAGATAATAAAACCATAATCCCCCGTGTTAAACAACATCCTGTCGTTGATTTGATAAAAGAAAAAGGATGTAAATAAAACCCCTTAATGTCGAATAGTCGCATAATTAACAGTTAAACTGAAGTTTGTTAGCTACAACTTGCATCAATAACACTTTAAAATAAGCTAACGTTGGCCATTTTAATATAAAAACTAACAAATTTAACACACACGCTGGCTTTTTTACAGTTTAACATAATGACATGATTTTATACTGAACAGTACACGCCATTTATATCTATAAATAAGCAGCATTTGAGAACTACCGTAAGCTAACAGCCTAGCATAGCTGTGGTGCTAACGTAGCATCAATCAGCGGGCCTCTCTCCAGCAGCATCCCCCCTCATCCTCGCCCAAAGACTAGACACAGGAGCATCACTTAACCCTCCCCCAAGTCCCACACTGACCTCCCCCGCGGTCGTGTTTGCCGTGCTGGCTGTGGAAGCGGCACTCGGGGTCGGGGACCGCTGCAGGGTTACCAACGCCATGGCTGGAAGAGGCTGGGGAGCCGGGGATGCTGCACCGAACACCGGCCGCTGTGGCCTGAGGGAGCTGCAGCTAGCTGCCGAGCTAACCGCACATAGCCTGCACACAATGTGGAGGCTGACACACCGGCTTGTTGTGTGCAGGAAGTGCTGCGTTCAAGGCCACCATCCACCTCCATGGCCCTGTCGTAAACATAGTAATACAGTAACTACACTGACACCATTGTAAATCAGTTTGAACTTGTGTATTTTTGCTTGCTTACAGATCATTGTAAAAAAAAAAAAATATATATAT
>JBBPBX010003171.1:25695-47247 GCA_038048925.1 Garcialebias charrua | reverse complement strand
TATAGTAAAAAAAGAGAAACTTAATGTTTTTATTCAAATTTATTCATTTAAAAATACAACACAAAACAGGCTTATACAACTTATAAATAAAATGTAGGGCAGCAGAAAGAAGAAAAAAATCTTATTATATCTGCCCCCTTTTTCAAACAATCAAATCAAGCAACAATCATCTGCAAGTAAAGAACAAAAAAATAACAATTCTATTAGCAAACTTTTTACTGCTTTTAGCTAGCAAAGCCTTTAGCTAGTATTTTTCTACTTTTGTTTTATTTAGCGGCAGCATGCTGACACAACTGGCAGAGCTGCTGCCTCTCAGCAAGCAGGTCCCTGGTTCAAATCCTGGTCCGGGGGCCTTTCTGGGTGGAGTTGGCATGTTCTCTCTGTGCGTGCATGGGTTTTTCCAGGGTACTCCAGTTTCCTCCCACAGACCAAAATATGCATGTTAGACTGATGCATGATGTAACTCTAAAAATTGTTCCTAGGTGTGAGTGAGAGAGTGAATGATTGTTTGTCTCGTTTGTCTATGTGTCCCTGTGATGAACTGGAGACCTGTCCAGGGTGTCCCCCACATTTCACACAGTGATCGCCGGACATGGGCACCGGCGACCCCATCACCCAAAATGGAAGAAGCGGGTAAAAGATAATGGATGGATAGTTTTGTTAGCTAGAATTTTGCTATATTTACATTTATTAGCTTTACTGAAATTTAGCAGTCATTCAGCAATCACACTGAATTTTTGCTGATAATACAATTTCTTTAGTGTTTTAAAAAAAATTGTCAGTACTGTATTTTAATTTTGAGCACTTGTAACTTGTGGTCGTTGGCTGTTTAGCTTGTAATTACCATTTTCAGATTTTGTTTTCAGGAGATATCTATGTGACAGATAACATGTGAGCATGATTAACTAGACTTGCAAGGATAAACAGAGCATGGCATCAGTTTAAAAATCAAAACCCCACAGACAAAGTGCTGGTGAAGATTCTCAGTCGTCCAGGACATGATGAAATCAAAAAAGGCGTTCAATACAGGATCAACTGGACTTTATTTGTTGCAGAAAACGTTTCGACTTCTGTCCAGAAGTCTTTTTCAATTCTGAATGGAAGCTGTGAGAACGAGAAGTTTTATACAGGCTTACAAGTCACGCACCAACATATGAAATTGGAAACTGAAATAACACCACAAATTAACTAACATGCCCATTCTATTTAAATTGACAAAACGACACATCCCAGCTTAACAAAAGGGGGTTTGTAACACATACATGTAAATTGAAAGATCACACCTTAACAGTTTCCAATTTCATATGTTGGTGCGTGACTTGTAAGCCTGTATAAAACTTCTCGTTCTCACAGCTTCCATTCAGAATTGAAAAAGACTTCTGGACAGAAGTCGAAACGTTTTCTGCAACAAATAAAGTCCAGTTGATCCTGTATTGAACGCCTTTTTTGATTCCACAGACAAAGGTTAAACTAGTCGAGCTCCAGTTGCTCCAACAGAAGCACCTGTTCTCTTTCTCATTATACGCAGGTGTCTATTTGCCAAATTGCCCCAGTTGTTCCAGTTTTGTTTGCTCTTGTCAGATCCTCTGTTAATGTTCACACAAACTGTAGTTTCATACTCCAGACACCTTTATGCTCAGCTCAGCTTTTATCTTTTGTTCATTTACAGTATATGGGACTTTGTGATTCCCAGCTTTGTCTTGGCCCTTAGTTTTGTTTAATCAGATGAAAGTTTATCTTTGTGATTGATTTGTCTGCCCCCTGCCTGGTCAGTCCTGTGTTTAGGTCCATCTTCACCATGACATCTGACCTAAGAGTTTGTTTACTAAATGGCAGTGCTATGATAAAAGGCCCAGGCCTCCCTTACAAAAGAAATCTGTGATCTGATGGGATTTGCCTGCAAGGTAAATTATAAACAATAGTAATAAAAAATGCCATTCAATAAAATAAGTTGAACAAAATATGTGATGGATATTTTTATCGTTGCAGTTTGTTGTATGTTTTAGGCTTCAATCGTATTATCACCATTTGGTGCTGAAGTTGCATTAATTTCAGAGTTGCATCAGTTTACAAGCCATTGCCTCAGACTTTCACTGAATAAATCTTCGTGTTGAGTGTGCTTATAACTGCGGTCCAAGGTTGCTCTGAAGATGGGCATGAGTGTCAGCAGCACAATATGTAAAGAGCACTGTGCAAAACTCTTGAACCATCCCTTGTTTCGTTAAAGTTTGCTTCCCAGTAACAGGATTAATAGTTCTAAGAACATTCAAACATTTTCTTTAGGCTTTTGCTGCCTTTTCATACAGTTTCTGTTCGGCACCAGGCCAATTTCAGAGGAACGTCTTTAAGGCCATTTAGAACTTTGAATACATTATTTAAAAAAGCTTTAAAACTCAATAAAACAACATTGTGACTGCACAAAACTAACAACTTAGTCCCCATTTTTAATGGGATCTTTATACCAACAGCCTGTCACATACACAAAACTCGTTTGTTCCCAGTTTTTCAGTTGAATCTGCTGTAATAACCTGATCATTTTTACAATCAGGATATCTATGTTTTCTTTTATTAATAAAAAAAATACAATTAATTTCATTGTAACGCACTTCGGCACTGAATGTATTTTGTGAAAAGTGCAGTTCAAATAATTTTACAGTTCTAGAAAAAGGTTAAAATACATATTTTAAACAACAGATTGATCATTTGTAAATGCAGATAAGAATTTCATCTTGTTTTGTGAAATTAACAGTGGTGTGGTAGCGGTGGCGCAGAGGTTAGAAAAGGTGGGCCTGTGATCAAACGCCACAGGTTTGACTCCCTGGATGGACAACATCAAAATGAGGGTGAGATATGGAAACAGTTATGTCTCATATTTCAAATTAAAATGGATTAATAGAAATGCTTTTTAGTTTCAAAATAAAGCTGTCTTGAAGTAGAAAATGATTTATTTTTAATTTTGTTTATGAGTCACAACATGCAGCTTGACTTTGAAATGGAAAAAGCATTTCTGCTAATTCAGTTTAATTTTCAAATTTGACATTTCAAAATGAATTTTGGTCACTTTTTACTAGGACACATTTTGAAAATTAAATGTCATTTTATTTATCATTTTAATTAATTTACAAATTGAGCAGTCTTGAAGACGAAAATGAAAATTCGGTTTGGATTATTCATTTTAAATTTTATTTATGAGTCAAAACATGCAGCTTTATTTTGAAACTAAAAAGCATTTCTATTAATCCATTTTAATTTGAAATATGAGACATAACTGCTTCCACAGTGGGAAAGGTGAAACATTCACACCTGCCTCAACACTCATTTGCCCCAAGGATCCTTGTGCAGGGTCCCCTACCCCCACCATCTGGTCCCCCAGGCACCTTACAGGTGACCTTTGACCTGTGTGCATACAGACTGCATGGGGCAGGGAAAACTTTGACAAGTGCTCGCTGCAACGATAAACTATAACACAAACGCCACCATTTACCCAGCTTGGATACATTTATATACACGAGGTCTTCTGCCTGCCCCAGAGACTGTTTTTGTCGACTCGGCTTTAATCAGAACACGTTTTGAACAGTCTGATTCTGGATTGAACGAGGGGACGTGAACGCAGCCTCAGGCTCCGCCCCCTCCATGTGACAGACCTCCAGCTGGCACTCAACAGTCAGAGTGTGTGTGGCTCCCTGGTGGTGGGTTAAAACTGGTGAGAGGTAAGGCCTAAAACGTTTCTGCAACTTTTAGACCGAGTTCACTCGGGATTATCTGGACACTGAGCGTTATGCTGTTCTTTTATGAGTAAAAAAAAACTTGTTGCTTCAATAATTCAAAGTATTATCATGTCTGCTGATCATGAAGTCTTATTCTTTGAGTTGTGGATCCAGCGGATTAGATCATTCTTTTTAGCTTTATGTTAACCTTTGTGATTTGTTTTACTCTTATTTCTTATCAGTTCATGTTCATTTATTGTGTTTCATTCATTTTATTTCATTTGGCAGTTTTCATTGTTTCCACACAGAACAATGGCTGTCTTAACCACAGCCCCCTGTGATGTGATTTAGAAGAGTCTTGAGGTCATGAGATGTCACTTGTCTTGTTTATCCGCTGCAGAGATGCGGGTGGCGGTGATTGGAGCTGGAGTCATTGGCCTCTCCACGGCTCAGAGCATCTATGAGCAGTTTCACTCCAAAGTCAGCCCACTGACCATTGAGGTGTACGCAGACTGCTTCACTCCGCTGACCACCAGCGATGGGGCCGCTGGTTTCTGGCAGCCGTACCTCCACGATAAGGGCAACGTCCAGGAAACGTGCGTGCCATCTCCTTTTCTATTCACGTCAATTCCCTCTCCGCTCGTCACTGTAATCCTGTTTCCTTTGTAGGAAATGGAACAAGGAGACGTTCGACTACTTGCTCAAGTGGCTCAGCTCACCAGAGTCTATAAAAATGGGCATTTTCCTTCAGTCGGGCTACAACCTCTGCACTGATCCAATGCCAGTGAGTGCGGCTTCCATCTTTGAAAATGTTCTATAAATACAACGTCAGGGATAAGACTGGACCTTGTTGGCCTTTTTACAACAAAGACCAAAGGTGGAAAATGGTTAAAAAATAACTGCCGTTTATAAGTTTATTGCGTTCTGTAGTTAAAGTCCTGCCATTCTTTTCAGCTGCGCTAAAGTGGAGCTTTGTTCACATGCACAAAGGACGGACGCCTAAAAAGAGGCCTCACTGGGTTAATGGGGATTCTGTGCACCAACACAGCTAAGACATTTGTTTTCTCGTTGTGATGGCAGGACCCTTCATTTAAAGACATCGTCCTGGGCTTCAGACAGCTCACAGAACGAGAGCTCAAGATGTTTCCAGGATACACGTGAGTTGTCCCCGACAATAAACGCCCAGCATTCTTTGAGGAAATGCATATCACCCGCCTTTCATGCTGGGCTTTAATCTGAGTGTCTTGAGAAATGATGGAGCTTTGGGCTTTTTTTTTTTTTTTTGTAAAACTGGTAAATTCAGTTCACTTTAAAGACTCGGGTTAATCTGAGTCACTAAAATGACCTGATTCACTTGAGTCATTCCAACAAACCGCACAGAGAGTGAGAGATAACAGTCAGGATCATCAGCATGCGCATACCGTATTTTCCGCCCTATAAGTCGCATTAGTCCAATTATGTCCAATAAAGTGGAAAAATCCATAAACACCTCCGTATACGTCGCATCTATTATGCGTCACCGCTGACGCGTCGCGTATGTTACTCGTCACCGCAAATGGCAGCGTGCACGGTAGGACTTAAACAAGATTAACACTTAAAAACAATTGTTTGCTGAAAATTGTAGCAAAGATGTGTCTGAGCTGAATCTTTCCTTAATAAATCCACGTAATGGTAAAATCAGCTGGATTTAAATTGTTCCGCTTTGACGGTCTTCCAAACGGTCGCACGTGCTGTGAAAATTAATTATAAATAAATCAAATTTTCACTCAAACATCTCCTAAAGCTTATCAGTTGTAAATGTCCATCCAGTGATTACTTTCTGTAAGTTTCATCAAAATCTGTCCTGTGGTTCATGAGCTATTTTGCTAACAGTAAAACACTGAGCTAACAGTAGTTCAGAGCTCCAGAGAGCAGGAGGCCGTGCTGCAACTGAGTGAGTCCGACCAGATGAGGCTTCTGTCGGACACATGAGCTGGGAACAGTCATGGACCCTAGTGGCCGAAAGTGGTACTGCGCCCCTAGCGGCCGAAAGTGGTACTGCTGCATTTTATTCGTCAGAATGAATGGAAACGGTCATATCTCAGCCAAAAATTGGTCTAAACATATGGGGAAAAATCCCTAAATATGTAGCTTCGCCCTATAAGTCGCAGGACATGAAAATTAGTTTAAAAAACCTGCGACTTGTAAGCCGGGAAATACGGTAAATAATATCAGCCACGTGATGCACACTGATGCTTTTAACCTCTAGTTTATTGCGACATTTAATTCAGTACTTAAATTCACTGCCTCGGCCTGAATCAGCTGATTTTTCTGTTGAATTTGAACCCAAACCAGTCCTCAAATAGTCTCTGCAGCATATTCAGTGATTTATTAAACTGGTGCAGCGAACCGACTCGTGTCTGTCTGCGTCATGTGATTCTCTAACTCTCAAACTTTTATTTGTAGTCTGCCAGAGGCCATGAAGGATTTGGGTTCATTTAGACGTTGGATTCAAGGGTCCTGGTTCAAGAGCTTGAATCATTAACCCGGGTAGATCAGGAACCGACCAGCTCTAATTTTTGCTCACATAATATGATGCAGATATTGCAAAATTTCAGTGCTTGGAGTATATTTTGGAAATGACTCTCAGCTACTACCACACAGTCTTCACTTAAATTCTATAAAAAACGAATTATAGCCATGTCTTTGTTGACTAAGTTTAATGAACTGAAGTTGCCATCTTGATTTGGGTTGACTCCAAAAGTTAATCAGTTGTAGATGTTCATCCGATGATGCATTTCTGAGAGTTTCGTTAAAGTCCAGTTAGTGGTCTTTGAAAAATTTTGCTAACAGACCAGCAAAGTTGGCCATGATAGTTAATGCCAAAGTTTTAAACAAATACCTCACATGATATTCAATTCTTAGGCTGTGTCTCTGAGGGGACTCTTGGCTACTACCATACACAGCTAATTTTGCAGCTAATTTTGTGTTTATTAGGGATGATTGGCTGTGGCAGCCATATTAAATAAAGTTGACTCCAATAGTTAATAATTTGTAGAAGTTTATCCAATAATAAATTGCCAAAGGTTTAATCAAAGTCTGTCAACTGGTTCATGAAATATTTTGCTAACAGACAAATTAACACACACACAGAGTCAATGACAAAATCACCCACATTTCATCAAGGCAGCTCAAAAATAACAATATAATTTATATACCGGTAACTGGAGTCCAGTCAGTCTGGCTGCCAGCTGTTTTTAAATCATATTTGCAGCATTTTCAGCCGTACAAGATTAAATTCAGCTGAAATCTTACAACATATATACATCATATATAACAAAGACAGACTGAACATATATTCATCTAAACCTTTCGATCACATTATCTTAACATTTTGTCTTATTTTAGTAAATCGTAGGTTAAATGTTCTGTCTCTGACTCTGTAACTTGTTTTGCAGGCATGGCTGGTTCAACACAGCCCTCATGGTGGAAGGTAAATCATACTTACCATGGCTGATGGACTGGTGAGTGACGACCTCGCCTCATATCAAATCAGATTTTTTATTAATTTTTTTATGCTGCAGAAAAATGGAAACTGTCGTAACATCATTGATTGATACCCAGTTAATTTCATAACAAAGTTAGTGGCTTTGATTTGATTTTCTGTTCCCTCCTCAGTTTATCCTCCATGTTCACAACACTGCTTTAAGTTATTTACTATTTAAATATAGATTTAACATCATTTAGTTTGGCTTTTTCTTGCTGTTTATTAAGAAAATATTTATTTATCAGCAGTTTTATGAAAATTATAGTTTTCATCCTGAGCTTAAAGTTCATCTCTCACAGTTGTACTATTGTTTTAATGACATTTGGTTTTTAATCTAACTTTTTAGACAAGTCTACCACCATTTTAATACAGTACAATGAAGAGTATTTTTGTCATAAAAAGCAACAACTTAAAAGTAAATGGAACTGAAAAAGCTTTAAACTCAGAGCAATTGTCAAAATTGCCATATGTTTATGATGGCTGAGTCTTAAAGAGATATTTCAGATGTTTTGCAGTGGGGTTCAGAAGAAAGGTTATGAACATCTTACCTGTTGTAGATAACTTTTGGAACAACCTACATTTTGAAAAATAGTTCAGTTCTGACTGAACTGATGAGCTAGCAGCTACTCTTGAGTGGGGCCGAGACCAAAGTCCGTTACAGCCATCTAAACCTTATTTTTCCAACATTTTATAGCGGTTTGCTTTAACTGTAGCCGGTTGAAACTCAATGACCCGCCTAACCTCAGAACCGGAGGTGAGTTGGATTACATAAATAGGTTTTGTCATTCTTGGTAGCATGTGGAAACTTCCAAAGATATGAGTCTATGTCCGGGAGATAAGATCTGTATTGTGAACCTCCAGGACTTAGTTCAAACTTTGGTATGTTTCACACATTTTTCTAAATTCCTACCAGAAGGATCCTGATGATCCTAAAGTCCTGCGGCGATAAGGGATTGATTGGGTCTAGTCTGCTCAGAGGTCGCTAAAGAAAGAACAAAGAAGGTCGGTGAGGGAAACTCACCTGAAACCTCTTTCTGTTTCTGGGGAGAGTCCAGATCAACTTTGGTCTTGGTGCCACTCAACAAGCCACTTGTTCTTTAAAATCTACTCAGAGTTTGAGTCATTCAAAGAGCTATCTACAACAGGTAAGATATTGTTTATTACTTATTCATGGAACTTTGCTTGAATTATTTGAACTATCATTAATTTAAGCTGTTGTTTCAGGAAAGATCTTGTGATTATTTTGTTACAGGTTGAAAGAAAGGGGGGTGAAGTTTTATCAGAAGAAAATTGAGTCATTTCAAAAGGTCAGAGTTTTAGAAAAGCTGCTTACACTCTCATTTTAACATCGATAAGGGAGTGCAAAGAAACAAGACATTTGGAAATGTCCTCTATTAACATTCTGGTTTCTTTTATCGTCCCTGACTGTCCTTAGCTGTCTGACACTGGGGCAGATGTGATAATAAACTGCACTGGGGTCAGAGCAGGAGAGCTGCAGCCAGACCCGGACCTGAAACCGGGTCGCGGTCAGATACTAAAGGTGAGAGTGAGACGTTTCCAACGCATGTAGACAGTTTGGATAACTATAAAGAGACCACGGGAAGAGCTTTTACTCGTCTGTTATTAAGGTGGAGGCCCCCTGGCTGAAGCACTGGATTATTACCCACAGCCTTAAAGATGGAGTCTACAATTCCCCGTATATCATTCCAGGGTAATGGCAGCAACACAGCAGACTGATAAACACCTTGTTTTCACACAGATCCTTCTCTTATAGAGCGGTTCGTACTGAGAAACCGTCCTGTTTACATCATGTGTCACACTTTGGTGTCTGCAGGAGTCGTCTTGTGACGGTTGGAGGAGTTTTCCAGGTGGGAAACTGGAGCCAACAGAACAACTCCATCGACCACAAACACATCTGGGAAGCAGCTTGTGAGCTTGAGCCGAGCCTCAAGGTGAGGCTGTTTCAGAAGCAGCAAGCAACAAATAATAACCTGCCTCTGCTGGAAGTATTCTGTGCTGCTGAGGTATTTAACTGATTAGCTTTTCTTTTATAAAATCCTGCTTGTATCTTGTTGTCTCCCCTCAGCATGCCAGCATAGTGGAGGACTGGTCCGGTCTCAGACCTGCTCGCAGCAAAGTCCGACTGGAGCGGGAGACCATACAGTCCTGTCCGTCTGCGATAGAGGTAAACTTTACAGCAGCTTCTAAAACGTGACCTGCTTTGTTGTACCCAGCCTCTAAAATGCTGCACAACTCAAACAGGTGATACACAACTACGGCCACGGAGGCTTCGGGCTCACCATCCACCGAGGCTGCGCTGAGGAGGCGGCAAGGCTCTTCGGTCAGATCGTGGAAGAACAGGGCAAACGTCCCAAAGCTCGACTGTAGTTCTGTGTCCAGTAAGATGAGATAAGTTAGAACTTTATTGATCCCACAGGAAATTGTTGTGCCAGAGTTTCAGGATCAAGGAACAAGGAATCACACAAGATATAAAAAATTAAAAAAATACAGAGAATATAGAAAATACTAGCCTGGCCCTTGCCATTCCTACGCAGCTCAGCTCAATCCTCATTTCCCTTCACTGCTCAGTCTGGGACTTCTCCCATAGACAACGATTTCTCCGGTAGATTTTTGACCGGACCAATCAGAGAACAGAAGGGACGGAGTTTTGGCCCCTAACCCACGCCCCCACCTGTCCCAGCGCAGCCAGCGAGCATTCGCATGTTCTCATTCAAAGCGATGCAAAGCGATGCAGGACTGTTTTATAAATGACACAAATGTATTAATCTCCCCTTCTTAATCCCTTATCTGGAGTTTTATTTTGTATTTTTTGCCAAAAGTCAAGTGTTCGCTCCCTCCTCCTCTCTCCGCTGAGTGCAAAGAATAAGAAAATGACTGAGGTTGTCACGAGAGAATTAAACTCAGGTTTTACGTTGCTGTCCGAATCCCTGCATATTTTCTGGTCTTCTGGTGTGCTGGAACAGCGCTACATGGTTTTATTTAATTTTTTTCAAACGTTTTATAACATATAAACACAGAATATGCAGCGGCAGTGAGAGAAATAGCAGCAGGAGGCGGAGCAGATGTCAAGTTCAGCAGAGCACAGAGGGGGAGGGAGCAGAATGCTTTCCCTGTTCAAAATTTTCCTAAGATCCAATGGTTTTGTTCCTCAGGCAGAGGCCACGCCTCCAGCAAGAATCGTTTCTCTATGGAGAAAGTCCAGACCCTAGTCCGAAGCGAAGTGAAGGACAAGGGTCTGGTTTTAACCAGGCTAAAAAAATACCAACAATTACGGTGTAAAACGGGTGCAAACAGAAACATTAAAGTGTTTATTGTAGAGCAGGATACATTTTATTGTCCTATGCATAGGAAAGGGGGAGGAGTTTAAAGTTGGCTTGTCTTCTCCCTGTAGTCCACCTGCAGCTCTGTAGTTTTTCCTACGTTGAGTTGCAGGTGGTTCTGTCCACCACACCTCTGTATTCAGCTTCCTGGTCACCAGTGATGCAGCCCACAATGGCAGAGTAATCTGAGAACTTCTGCAGTATTGTGAGTTGTACCTGAAGTCTGAGGTGTAGAGGGTGACCAGAAACTGAGAGAGGTCCGTCCCCTGAGGAGTCCTGCACTGCTCAGTATGGTGTCTGAGGTTGGGTTCTGCAGCCTCACATACCGCCGTCGACCTGTGAGGTAGTCTCCAATCCAGGTGACCAGCAAGTCATTCACCTGCATGTTCCGGAGCTTAGTGCAGAGTAGAGCAGGTCTTATGATGTTAAAACACTGGGAAAGTCAAAGAACATGACTCGTACAGTGCTGGCTGCCCTGTCCAGGTACGTGTAGGCTCTGTGCAGCAGGTAGATGATGGGGTCGTCAGCTCCAGTGCATGGCTGGCAGTGGTAGAGAACGGTACGCAACCTCAGCACTTTCCATGTTCATGACAACTCTTAACTTTTAATGCAAACGGGTATTAAATACACTAAAACGACACATTTTCTGCGGTTGTGCAATCTTAAATAAAATATAGCTCAGATGCATGCATAAATCCATATCAGCTGTGATTAATTAAATCAGTTTTTGTAAATGTGATGTTGAAAAATCCCTTGGTACGTGTTAAGTTTGAGCAATAAAAGACTATTAATCCACTGCCTGGTTTTGAAAGACCATTTACTGTAGTATCATACACATTTACATTCTTTGCATCAACAGGAATCTGTGCACAGACACTTAATGCAGCAGTACCTTTCAAACGCTGGCAGGCGTTTGAGTCGGCTTGCTGGGCTTGTGCTTGGCAAATCTGTCTCCACGTCACCTTTTTTACAACACAAACGGAAGCAAAGACGGCGTCTGAGCTGAAAATTAACAAGTTACAGTATTTACAAGGCGTGAGCATCACGTCCAGGTGAAAGTCGTGGTTTGGTCTGAGCAGCAGGAGCAATGACGTCAGGTTTTTCAAACCTACCATCAGCCTGCAGTCACTTTTAGGCAATCACGTATTTGTATTTTTCATTTATTTTTTTACTTTCAAAAGAAGCATCATGATGTCACTGTGATCTCAAACTTTTTTCAGGACTTTTTAAAATCAAATACTAAACATTTAACTCCTTCATGAACCTAATGTGGACAAGAAATGGAAACATCTGGATCAAAACACATGAAGGGTCCCAGGCTAAAATAATAAAAGAACTGAAGGATCTGGAAAAACATAGATGAGCTCAGGTGGTGACAAATTAGAAATCATTGAAACAACTCACAAAATGGACATAATACAGTATACAGTCAAATTAACAAATACATTAAAATATGACAACATACGAAGACTCAGAACCGAAAATATATAATGTTGAAGATGTGATTGATACAATTTTTTTCCTGTAATAAAAGATAGCGAACATTATAATGAAGAGCAGTTTAATGACACCAATATGACAAATGGATTATTCACTTCAATAGTAGAAGTGTAAATGCAAATACAGTATATCCAAGATAACTGCTTATTTAAAACAATTAAACATAACTTTTATTCTAATAGAACTGTCGGAGACATGGCTCAATGATGAAAACACAAATGTTCACATCGAAAGGTATGAATTATATCGTATGAACAGAAATAATAAAAGGGGTGGTGAAGTCACTCTGTTAATAATGAAATAAAATGTAAATTAATTAGTGAAATGTCAATAATTGTTGATAATATTATGGAAATTATAACAATAGAAATATTAAACAAGAATGATAAAAACATAATAAGTTGTGTACTGTATATAGATCACCAAGATCAAATGTAGAAATATTCACTGATAAAATCATGGAGCTATTGGAAAAGAGTTTTAATAAAAAAGTTTTTTGTGTGGAGACTTTAATATTGATCTGGGAAATAAAACAGATTCAAATAACATCAGTACATTTATAAATTCAATGTATAGTTTAAATCTGTATCCGTTGATATCAAAGCCAACAAGAATTACAACTCATGGTGCCACGATAATTGATGATATTTTCACAAATGTAACAAAAATGGGGATGTGAAAGGTGGTATTTTAACGACCGACTTAAGTTATCATTTACCAGTTTTCACAATCTATAAAAATTATCAAAGCATCACAAAAGCAGTTACAGCTAAGAAAAAATAATAAACACATAAAAAAAGCTTTGGATAAATTAAAAGATGATCTAGATGAACAAAACTGGAATGACGTGTATGTTGATGATGTGAACAGATCATATGAGTTTATGAATATCTTAGAAGCTCTGTATGAAAAAAAATTTGTGCAAAAAAATTATACAAAGAGAAATATTGTTGACCAACCATGGATGACAAAAGGGTTGAGAAATGCTTGTTAAAAAAAGAATTATTTGTATTCATGCTTCTTGAAATTGCAAACACAAAACGCTGAAGAAAAATATAAGAAGTATAAAAAATAAATTAGTAGGGATTGTAAGGAACCATAAGAAGGAATATTATAGTGATTTATTAAATAAAAGTAATGGCGATATGAAAGCAACATGGCGAGTAAGGAATAGTGTTCTGAAGAATCATAAAGTAAAAACGGGTATTTCACAATATTTTGTAAAGGACAACGATGAAATTCATGATGAGAATGAAATTGTAAATGGATTTAATCATTATTTTGTGAATGTTGGATCAAGACTTGCAGCTAAAATACCAAAAGTAGATAATAATGTGATCCATTCAATTACAGGTTGTGCAAATAGTATTTTTCTAAATGGAACTAACAAAGAGGAAATAATGAATGTAGTAAAAAAAATACAGACAAGAGATCAAAAGACTGGGTGGACATGGATATGATGTTTGTAAAGGACATAATGAGTTATGTTACATATTTTACATATATATGTAATTTATCAATTTCAACAAGAATATTCCCAGATAATATGAAAGTAGCTAAGGTAGTTCCTCATTTTAAAAATGGTTATAAATGTGTGTTAAACAATTATAGACCAATATCCTTTTACCACAGTTCTCAAAAATTCTAGAAAAACTATTTGTGAACAGACTAGATCAATTTATAGATACTGTAAACAAAATATTCTAAGTAACAGTCAGTATGGGTTTAGAGCAAAAAACTACATCAATGGCTCTCATGGAATTAATGGAACAAATAACTACTGCTGTCGATCAAAAACAATATTGTGTCAGTATTTTTGTTGATTTAAAAAAAGCATTTGATACTATTGATCACACCATTCTCCTTGAAAAATTGAACAAATATGGTATTAGAGGACCAGCATTACAGTGGGTATCTAGCTACTTAAAAGATAGGAAACAATTTGTACAAATAAATGATGTAAGATCTGACCTCTGTAATATCACATGTGGAGTTCCTCAAGGCTCTGTACTTGGACCAAAGCTATTTATTTTATATGTGAATGACTTGGTAAATGTGTCAGGACTCCTTAAATGTGTCCTTTTTGCTGATGATACCACATTTTTTTGTTTGGGTAAAGATATAGAACAGATGTTGGAGTTGATAAAGACAGAATTTGTCAAAATACAAACTTGGTTTAAACTCAATAAATTATCATTAAATCTAGATCAAACTAATTACATGATATTCAGTAATAAAAAGAAAACTGTTGATGTTCCATTCAAAATTGAGGATGTTGAGATTTGTAGAGTGAGTGAGGTGAAGTTTTTAGGTGTTATTATTGATGACTAACTGACATGGAAACATAAATTATATAAGAACAAAAATATCTAAATCTATTACAGTACATACTGTACAAAGTCAGAGACTTATTAAATGATAAAGCTCTGTATTTGTTGTATAACACAATCATTGTTCCACACTTAATATATTGTATTGATGTTTGGGGGAAGGCATGTAAAACAATTACAAAGCCTATTTTTGTATTACAGAAAAGAGCTGTAAGAATTATCACTAGAAAACATTACTGTCATCCATCAAGTACATTACAGTATTTTATCAACTGAAGTTATTGAAGTTCTATGATTTGGTAGATTAGTATTTTATCAGTTACAGTATGTATAGGGCTCAGAATAATACCTGTACCCTTAAATATCCAAATGCATTTTGTTAAAAGACAAAGTTGTTATAATCTTAAGGGGACAGAGATGTTTGTAAAACCACAATTCAGAACTAGTTTGAAGGGACGTTCTACCTCAATCCAGGGAATTAGATTATGGAATGGTTTGGAGAATGAAGTTAAAAATGCCAAGTCAATGTGTACATTTAAGAAAATGATCTAAACTGAATTATTAAAAAATATATATGAAGTAGCTTAATGTGTATTGTATTAGTTAAAAAATTAGAAAGAGGTATTCATTTTGTTCTGTTATTTAGATAATTATTGTTTGAACTGATTGTTTGAAAAAAGGGGCAGATATAAGATGATATTTTCTTCTTTCTGCTACCTTTCACTTTTTTATATTTTGTATGTTTTCATTTATGGGATTGTTTTGTATTGCTTTTTTTTTAATGAACACATTTTATAAATAAAATAAAAATAATAATACTGTAACTACTTACAAATGTACACCCTGATGTCTAATAGCTCCACTTTTTGCATTGGCAGTAGAATGATTTGTCTACTATGCATTATATGGGAGCTGGTTTTAAAAGCCACGTTTTTGTTCATTTTTATTAGCAATTTAGTATTTTATGTTGTTGTTTCAGTAGTTTGTTAAACCACACCTTCTTTGGCTGGTCAGCATGTATCGCATCGCCAATCTTATAAACCCATGAATATTATTTTAAATAACCTTATCAGAATATACATTTGAGAATGTAGGCTCCACCTGGACTACAGGTTTATGCAGCAGCTAACAGGCAGGAAAACGGGGCTAACATTTGTCAAATACTGTACTGGTATGTTCTGGGTTCCTGTTGAAGTTGTTGCTTTTTTCATGTGGAAATATCACCACTGTCCTACAACGCATCTTGCTGTCCTCTGATGAAAGTTTTAGCAGCTATGATCACAGAAAATCAATATTACCTCTGTAATACCTGTATTTTCCTCACGATTTTAGACAGTCAAAAATACATTTCTATTTTAAAATAAAGACAAACCAAAGATAAAACGCAAACATAATATTAGTGAAAACAGTTGGCGTATTGAAGAGTTGTTTTTGCCTCCAACAATGCCGTTTTTGTTTGTTTCAGCAGAAAATGTGTGTGCACAAGATAATCCTGTTTCCTGTGAGCGCACCGATGCTCAATAAGCTAAAATAAGCAGCTTTCTCAGAGTGGGCCTTTCTGCCACAAACTGATGGTTTTAAGGCTCTTTTAAAAGTAGTTTGACGTTAGGAGCAACAAAAAAAAACATTTTCACTTTTTCACTGCTTTAAGAAACCCCTCTGCTTTGTTCAACCATTTGCACTTTAGGTCATTTACTGACCTCCGTGTGGAGTTAAACCATGACAGAAACATGACAGCAGTGGTGTTGACAGATTATAAACACAGTGACGTGCTGTGAAAAGACCGGGCCACCTGGCTCTCGTCTGCCACCGTGATGTCTAAACAGAAGAAACACAGATGAAGACCAAAAATCTGCTTTAGCTTTCTTTTCTCGTCCCGTTTCTTCTCGTCTCGCCTTTTCCCTTTTTGGTTGCGTGTTCGTCCTCAGCCCTGGGAGCCAGAGCTGGAGTGAGGGATCCCTCCTGAGCTGTGGTCGATCATCTCCTGTCCCCACTCCCGATGGCTGGACTCCTGCAGACCTCGGCCCGTAGTCTCAATGGGCAGAGCGCAGGAGGCGACGGCAGCGAAGAGGCAGCAGCAGCAGTACACAGAGAGAGCCAGGTACACAGAGGACTCCAGCATAACCTGCAGGTCAAAACCAAGATGGCGTTGAATGATTTAAACCAGTGCAGTTTCGTGTTGAGCCTTTCTTGTTTTGCACAGATTTTTACGACAGCAAGGCGTTACCTGTGCAACAAAGGGAGTGATGAGCGCGCCAACTCTGGCCATTCCACTGCTTGTTCCCAAACCTAAAGCTCTGGTTGCTGTGGGGTACACCTACAGAGAAGACGGGGGAAAAAAATGCAGTTCTGTTTCTTTTTGCACAGTTGAGGATTTGTCCCATTTTCATTTGACATGAAACAAACCAACGCAGCAGTTTATCAGAATTTATTACCTCAGGAGTGTAAACGTAAGCAGCCTGAAAGCCTCCTGCGATGAATGCTCTGGCAACAAAAATTAACACCGTCATGGAAGTCCTGTGAGGAAGGAAGCGGTACAAGTGAGTGCAGGTAAACGAAGGTGTGCAGTTCACGAAGCTGAACTAAAAAGTCCAACTTACCTCCCTACACAGCCATACAGAGGAACGATGCACAGAGAGAAGATGAGGAAACACAGCGCCATGGTCTTCCTCCGTCCCAGTCGATCAATGGCCCACAGAGTCACCAGGAGTCCTGAAAGGAATCAAGATCTCCTTTAGTGATGATGCTCCAAATTAAAGGTATAGAAGCAAAAGAGACTGTTGCTCAAATTATGTCTGCAGGAATCAGAAAAAAATTATTTTAGGAATGTACAAAGTAATAAATTGCAAAATATGTTATTTTATTTCATAATTCCATGCACGAAATAAATAAAACGGCTGTTAAAAAAATCAAAGGCCTAGCATTTCTTGAAGGAAAACATATCAGCAGGCGACTTTCGTGTCATCTATGAAGAAAAATGACAAAGGTATAAGTAAAAGTGACATTATGTGCAATCTCACACAGTATTGTGACATCACACAAGCTGACGGTACATGAAGTGAATCACTCAGCTACTACCACATTATTGCCATCTGTTGTCTGGGGTGGCCATCTTCACTTAGTTGGTTTCAAAGATTGTAGTTGATCATAAAATAACTTTCTGAGAATTTTATAAAATGTGTCTAGTGGTTCATGAGGTGTTTTGCAGTTTACCTGGAAATTCAGACAACGTCGTCCACAGCAGGTCCTTATAATCATCCGAATCCAGATATTTACACTCTAAGTTGCATTGGAGCTCCTTCTTATCTTGTTTGGACCCTAGAGGGAGATATCAAACAGCAGCTGCTCATTCATAATTTCTTATGCTACTTTGTGAAGAAATGTAACAACCCCCCCAGTTTGTGTCTGACTCACTTCTGCATGCACCTCCCTCCTGAAACAACTCTGTCGTGAGCAGCACCAGTCCATAGTAGGAGAAGGCGTTTGCAAACCTGCGCTGACAGACACAACTTGATGAAATCATGCCAAAACAGGCTGAGCAGGGAGATTTCAATAAAACATAAACTAAACTGCGCATGCTCAAAAAGATTGTGAGGCAAAGGAGGATGATTCACTCGTTTACCAGATAAACCACAGCAGAACTGTGGTGCAGCGGAAATCTGATGAAAATAAATCTTGAATCTTCCCACGCTCTTCCTAATTTAAAAAGACAGATATAAAAACAAAAGCTGAGTCCATAGATGACTGTATGACATGAATGTGTTTAACACGGGGCCTGTGCTGTACCTGTCTGTCAGCGATGAGTTTACCCAGGGGCATGGGGGCTCCGTTCTCCTTGGCGATGCGTTTCAGAGTGTCCAGAGCCTTTTCCTGGTTCCCTGTCAGCACATCATACCGAGCACTCTCCGGCAGCCACTGTGTCCACATACAGCCCACAAAAGTCAGCATGTCATGCTCACACAGCTGTACAATCACTCAGGCATAATTCACTTACACAACACAGAAAAGCAAATATGAAGAGAGGGATGGTGGAAAGGCCGAGCAGCCAGCGCCAGCCTAGAGTGGGCATTACCAGGATCGCCAAAAGGACCTCAAAAACTGTGCCCAGAGCCCAAAAGATCTGCAACTCCAGCAAACACAAGTTTTAAAATGAAAAATAAAAACGCTCTGTGCTCAACATCAAGTAGGGGACCACTCGTACCTCAATCAGCAAGATGCACGTGGCTCTGGACCTCATGGGAAGAAATTCAGCATACAGGGTCACCCTTAAAAGAAGCAACGCTTTGTTGTAAATCCCTGCTCATTTAACTAATCATAATGCTTTTTAGAGGGGTTAATGAGGGGTACTCACGACTGCGGCGCCCCTCCAATGCCAAAGCCCACCAGCGCACGGAGGACCAGGATCCACCCATAAATGGGAGCAAATGCACTCATGACACCATAGAAAATGGTCCACAGCACACTCATTATCAGGCCCTGTCAGTAAAAAAATCACAATATAAATTCATCCACAAATCACGCCTATTCCTCAAAAATCCTGCATTTAGATGGAAACTCAAAATGAAGGTTTTAACACCTACACTGACATTATTTAATGAAACGTTTTCAGTAGAACTCACCGTTTTTCTGCCGTATTTGTCAGATATGTTTCCCCAAAGAGAAGAGCTGATCATCATCCCAATGAATACTGCCTGCGTCACAGATGAAAAGATTAATTCATGCCCACTGTATTCAGTTTTCATTTTGAAGGAACGTAAATAATACAATATTATCAAACTAGGAGGTATTTTTGTTTTGTTTGGAGCCATTGAGATATAACATTGAATTCATCACATCTCTGTTTTTATTTTTTATTTTTTTTACCCTTATTCATACAGGTAGTCTCATTGAGTCACGAGAACTCATTTTCAAGAGAGACCTGTGAATGTAAGGGTAAAAACACCACTTCATACCTCTGCAATAAGGTTCAACTCTTATTTTGATGTTTCTCTCATATTTTTACAGTGATAAATACAGCTTTGAAAATTAATCAAATGGAATGAAATCAAAATCAATCACATTGATCATTAAAAACTGTTCTTGTCTCATGTTTCCCACTCTGTTACTGTTGCTTTATGTAAAAAAAAAAAAAGTGTTTTAAATCAATCCCATGTGCTTTCATTAGTGACTACCCTGTATCAGTTCAGTCAAGCACTGGAAGCTGGAGTTTTAAAGAACCGTTACCGATGTGAGCAGTGCCACCTCGAGGCCCGGCAGTCTCCATTCACAGTGGAGCTGTGGGGCTAAGATGCTGAGGATCATCATCTCCATAGCATCTGCCATCTGAGAAAATGGGGCACCAACACACATCCAGAAAGTTTATGTGCAAAGAACAAAGCAAAAAATGCTGAGTTGGTGCTGTATTTGAGGAATTCTCACCCAGGACAGACCCGTGAGGATGGAAAGCTTCCATTGAAATGTCCCAAAGCCTATGGCCTCCACAGCATCTTCTACCATGAATGTGTCTAAAGGAAAGAGAAACACGATAATCTTGAGGGACATGTGAGAAGTATCCCTTCAGTCTGCTGTTGTTGGGTCAATCTGCACTGTACCATCAGTTGGATTGGCAAACTCTCGTGGCACCGGCGTTCCTTCTGCAAGGGCCCCAGGCTCCAGATCATCCTCTGCTGTCCAGAGCTCCTGTCCTCTGTTCTCAGCATCCTCCTCTGAGCGAGTGCTCTCACCTGTGTGACGGACGCGGACAACACTGCAAAAATAGGATGGATAAAAGAAACAAATCAAAAATATTTGAGCATTTTTGGAAGGAAAAAATCTGCAGGAGGATAAAGTTCGGTTTTGGTTTGAATTTAGATGGCCAGTACCGTGTAGGGCAAAACAGAGCACAAAAGAGAATTTGAGGTTGCCTTGGCGATATGAGCTTCTTTTGGCTTTAAATCTGAATTTTTGGTGGCCATCTCAGGACATTTGTTATATTTTTTGTTGATTTGTCAGGTTAGCACAAGGTCAACAATGCAATGAAATGTTCAGGGTGCGAAGAACTGATTCAACTTGCTAATAAAAAATAAAAATAAAAGAAATACTAAAGCACGCAAGAAGGGTACAAAATAAAGTACCAAAAAGTGAAAAAGAAACATAATATTTACAAGCTCCAAAAGAAATATAGTAAAACATGGTAGAATATAATGGCCCAAGTAGGATGAATATGTATGAATAAGTAGTAATATTAGCTTAAATGCACAAATATATTACACATAACATAAACTACACAGGTTGTGTGACAGGTAATTGCACATGTAGTAACATTGAGGTTAACTGAATTATGATGATAAGGTAGTGGCATACATGAGACAGCCACATAATGCAGCAGCCAAAAAACATATCAGGTGTCACAGATGCAGCTTACTGCAGTGTTATTGTTAATTTAGCATGCATCAGTTTATTGTCAATTGTTGAGTATTATTATCAAGAGTTCAGTAATCTGACAGCTTGTGGATAATAGCTGTCTTGTCTTTTTTTACGCGATGGCAGACTCCTGTATAGTCTGCCTGAGGGTAGTAGATGGAAGAGTCCTTGTGCTGGGTTGGTGTGATCCTTAATGATGCTGCGTGCTTTATGCAGACATCGGCTGTGGTAGATGTTCTGGATGGTGTGGAGACTGCTACCAGTGATGTCCTCTGCTGTTTGCATCACCCTCTGTAGGGCTTTCCATCTCTGACTGGTGCACTTCTCATACCACGTGATGCAGCCTGTCAGCAGGCTCTCAATGGTGCACCTATAAAAGTTGGTGGATGCTGGTGTGTATACCAAACTTCCTTCGTCTTCTTAGGAAGTAGAGTCTTTGTCTGTCTTTCTTGACCACAGTGTAAGTAATGTCCTGGACAAATCCTCAGTACTGTAATGTGAATGTCCAGGACCTTGAAGCTGCTGACCTGCTCTACAGCTCTCTCTACAGCGCTCTTCACAAAGGATGAGATGCAATGTTTATGCTTTCTACAGATAGAAGAAGCTTATAATCTTCTTCCACATGCAGATAATTGATGGTTACACTTACAAAGAAAGTGGAGTGAGCCAGTGATACTCTAATCACTGTAATTATGCAACATGGCCTCCTTTATATCTGACATCAGTGCTACATGTAAGATGTTTAT